>CATIXQ010000026.1:8755630-8795963 GCA_949711755.1 Leptidea juvernica
TTAAGTAGAAAGTTGATCATATACGTTGATATAGGATACATATTTGCAGTATACAACTTCGAAACTAAACAACTTTTTCAAAACTTTTTGACCAGTGAACACCTTTACACAGGATGCCGGCTAGATTGTAGGTACCACAACGGCGCTTATTTCTGCCGTGAAACAGAAATATGTAAGCATTATGGTGTTTCGGTCAGAAGGGCGCCGTAGCTAGTGAAATTACTGGGCAAATGAGACTTAACATCTTATGTCTCAAGGTGACGAGCGCAGTTGTAGTGCCTCTCAGAATTATTGGGTTTACAAGAATCCTGAGCGGCACTGCATTGTAATGGGCAGGGCGTATCAATTACCATCAGTTGAACGACCTGGTCGTCTAGTTCCTTATTGTCATAACAAAAAAAAGTAAGTGATAAAAAAACATACCGGTTTCTTGAGAATCTCGACTTATGCACTTGAATGGTGAATACGTAACAGATACAAAAATAGACGTTAAATTTTATCAAATCCCTATTCGCTCCAGAAAGCAGTTACTACGTCTCGTTCGAAGCGGAAGATGTTAAATTTTATGATATCTTTCTATAAAGCAATGTTAAGACGTTTCATGGAATCTCTGTTTGTGGAATCGAATCGTAAATATTACTCTATGATAATATTTATACTTTTATTTTTGTACGTGTTTCTTGAAATAGATAAAGCTTGTTGTTATTTTAGACACAAGTTGTGACTCGTTGTATAGATTGCGTATAATAATTATTAACGCTGTAATTCAAATAACCTTATTTGTAAAAAGGATATGAAATCACTTATTGAAAGTCAAAAACCCTTCGAAAAAATATGCCTCAGACCTGAAAAGAACGGGCGCAAAAACTATCGTAACAATATTATATCGTATAATAAAATTAAGTATAATAAAAGAAAAAAATTATCAACATGTATGTTATAAAGAGTAAGATTGGACCTAAAGTTACTCCGAGATCTGTGACAGATTTATACTCTTTCCAATATACTGCCGCATTATTAATACCTATAACCGCTAATAATTATTTTCTTGTTGAAAGTAATAGGTTAATATTAGTCTACACTAACTACAGCCTACTTCTGATGCAGTAAAGTTAAAATTTATCAAGGGCGTTCTGTAATTTATGATGGTCAGTTGTACAACTGGTCACACGATATATCTTAAGGTCGCCAGTGTATAGTAAAAAATGACAGTGTTAAAATTAAGTGCTGACTACATTATCGTACAGGATGAAAAGAAGTGGTCCAAGAATTGTCCTTTGCGGTATGCTTTATTTATGGGTACCCCAGATAACTTTGTACAGCGTTTTTTAAGTATGTATGTGATTTGAACCATTTCCATAAATTCTCACCATGCCGTGCCAATGCCATACCGTGCTTATGTATAGGAAATAGAATAATGGTATAATTGAGATAAATATTGTATTATATGAGCACCATTTGTTTCCGAAGCGGTAGTAGTATCTAGTAATTACAAATGACATCAAAAAGATCTCTAAAGGAGTCATTTTTGAGAAAATAAATGCCTCTTATGCCTTTTTATGCCTTTAAGGAATAATTGTTGATCTCCTTTTTGTTCGGCTTATAATCTGAGTTTTTCCAAAATCGTGGTTAAGGTGGACTTAAGCTTAAGTTTAGCTCACACTCAAAGCGATGTTTATAAATACGGACTTCGACATAACTCATAAACTTCTGACTTTTCAGTACCTTTTTATTAAAAAGTCACTAACCTATTCATTTTTATGTATTTATAATAAGGAAACAGGCGCAATAAAGAATTAGAAACAAAGAAAAATTTTATGCCAAATATGAACGATAAACGGGGAAAATGCACTAGCAAAAGATCTGAAATATTAAATATTGCTACGGAATATTATAAGGATCTATAAAAAAGCAAAAATTTTAATCCCAATTATATAATGATTGATGACACAGATGAATCTGAACACATGTTCTAGAAGAAGAAACAATAAAAACGATTGGAACGCAGAGGTTAGGAAAAGCGCCCGGTCCCGATCAAATCACTAATGAACTTCTTAGGATATCAATGCCAGTAATTGTACCAAAATTAACCAATTTATTTCAACGAAATTATAAAGACAGAATATATTCCAGAAGATTGGGCAAAATCTATGATAGTTTTGTTACACAAAAAAGGGGACAAAGGAGACATTGGTAACTACAGACCGATAAGCTTAATGTATAAATATATAATAAATATATATAAGATCTTCTCAAAAATATAAAATATTCTCGATGAAAACCAGCCTAAGGAGCAAGCCGGATTTAGGAGTAACTTCTCGACTATAGATGATATTTATGTCCTACGACAGATACTTCAGAAATATAAAGAATACAATAATGTATACTATCTGGGTTTCGTAGACTTTAACAAAGCTTTCGATTCGTTAGAACATCACTATATATGGGAATCATTAGAGCGACAAGGAGTTAATAGAAAGTATATAAGTATTTTAAAAAACATTTACCAGAAAAGCACAGCACAAATAAAACTGGAAATGACAGGTGACGAGTTTCCAATTGAAAGAGGCGTCCGTCAAGGTGACCCTATATCGCCGAAATTATTCTCAGCTGTGTTGGAGACGATCTTTAGGAGACTAGACTGGGATACATTCGGAATAAACGTGAACGGAGAGAAGTTAAGCCATTTGAGATTCGCGGACGTTTTAATACTGTTCTCCGAATGTCCAAATACCCTGGAAACAATGCTACAACAATTATCAGATGACAGTGCAAATGCAGGTCTCTCTATGAATGTAGCGAAAACAAAAATAATTAGCAATTCTCAATCAAAAGAGGCTATTACAATAAATAACCAGCAATTAGAATATGTAAGAGGCCACTTGACCCTAATGTGACAATCATATGTCGATTGTGACAGCTCAGTCCCTTTAAATGCCCACTAAATAAATTGCTAATCTCACTCAAAAGTAGTTACTAACCTGAAACTCAAGACCATGCTTCTCGCGACAGTAGTCCTTGATCCGGGGATAGCATTTCGCCATCAATGTATTTCTTTCCATTGTTGTATCTATAATGAACAATAAGGTTTTAAACAATATATTATGTTTTTAAAGTGATAACCCTCATTTCTAGGATTAATACACAAATAAAATTTTAAAAACAAAATTTTATGAACGATGCGGGATTCGAACACGACCTCCGGCGTTCCGTGCCGGTGCTCTAACCAACTGAGCTAAGCTAACGGAACGTGGTTTCAAATCCCGCATCATAAAATTTTGTTTTTCAAATTTTATTTGTGTGATAAGGTTTTATTTAAAAATATTGATTATTTTTAAGACTAAATTCAATATGAAGAAAGAAGAAATATCATTTAGTCTGCAACTTAAACTAAGAATACAAGTAGACTTATTTTTAATTTATATTAAGATGCCGAACTGGGTTTCACCTCAGCATAATACTGATCATACCCGCAGGTGATATGATCAGCGCTGGTCTTCCAGAGAACCCCAGGTGGAATAGCGGATTGTCATTCTTCATACGAGTATATAAAGGGTTACCATACTTAAACAATAATATCATAATAAAAAATTAATAAAAACAAAACAATAATTACATAAAATTTTGTGACCTGACCTAATTCAACAAGGTAGTAATATAATAAAGGCAAATAAAGGGCCATACAAATGATTTAAGTTATCTTTAGTGTTAATTCCGCCAATATTTGATTTTAAAACAATTCAACACGTGTTTCGCCTCTACACGAGGCATCCTCAGGACGTGTTGTCTCGCCAAAATCTGGCACGAGTCTGAGAGTCTCAGTCTCGTGCCAGTGTAGAGGCGAAACACGTGTCGAATTGTTTAAAAAACAAATATTGGCGGAATTAACACTAAAGAAAACTTAAATCATTTGTATAATTATGGATTTCCGCAAAGTAACGCCTAATTCAATAAATTTTTAAATAAAGGGTCTTAAAAAATAATAAGCAAGTTTAGAATTGAAGATTATCTCATGTCCTAATCCAGTTCCGGTTCCCGTTTTCGCTCAACTGCCGTTCCCAACATATTATATTAATCTTATTTCGAGGAAGACTGCTATGGCAAACTAAACCTCCTATTGGAATAGTTATAGCTAATCGACAAGAATTTCAGTTTTTCAGAAATCCTACGAGAACCGTGGATTTTTCCGTGATAAAATGTATCCTATGTCCTTTCCCAAGCTCTAGTCTATGTACCATATTTCATGAAAATCGGTTCAGTACCTCCGGCGTAAGAGCGTAGCAAACAAATCTAGTTTCATATTTATAATAATTCTTAAGGGATTCATTGTATTTGATTTTAAGCTTTTGGTAAAAACTTTTTTATGAACTAAATAAAATATAAAGTATAAATTACCAACGGCTGTTTTCAATAACCTCTCTTTAGTTTAACTTACTAGAAGTATACAAATCTATCCTTTTATGCTTACTTACATTTCAACAACCTATCGACAGATAGCATAGGACTATAAATAATAATATAACTATATTGTACATAACTATGGATAGATAAGATCTTATCATTAACGGCCCTTTTCAATAACCTATATATCTTTAGTTTTACGTTACTAGAGGTAGACAAATCTATTACGCATTCTTACATTTCAATAACCTATCGACATAATATAGCATTGGACTATATCTATATTGGACATAACTATGGATAGATAGAGAGAACTAGAGATACGTTATTGAAAATTTGTTGGTATTTCTAAATATATAAATTACATAGATAAGTGCAGGAGAAGCTGATGTAATAAATATTATATATAATTAGTAAAAGTAATCTTTGTTCATTCGTAATTAAAAGATGTAGTTATTAAAAGTTCATTGCTGTATCTTGTACGATGATACAGAAATATTTATGAACGATTTTTAAAATTATTTCTATTCCGAAAATATTTTTTTCTACGTTTACACAGTTATTCGAGCAAAATGTTCAGATCGAATATATCAAATGCCTTACTTGAAACTCCCCGAACAAATAGCAATAAAATCCAAAAGTAATATTTCGTTATTGTTCTTTTTAACAATCGTTGGAATTCTAAGAGTTCATCTTATCCTTGCAATAAATGTAACCTTTCTAAGTAAGACAGCTGTGTATCCAATATTTGTTCTAAAATTATTGTCAGGTATGTCGAAAACTCATAACTTAAAAAAAATTGCAAGAGAATAGTAATATATTATATCGTCGCACTATTTTTATTATCTTTCCTGTGTGAAGTGTGTATTAAGGTTTTTAACCTAGACATGCCTAAAACAATAATGGATACAAAATTAAAATTATGGCTAATAGATAAATGCTCCATAGTTAACTATAATATTTCTTTAGCCGAAAATAATTGAGAATTATAACTATGCAATGTGTATTAATGACGTATAAATAAATTAATTGTAATATTGACAATCAAATATATTTATGCCGATTTATGGACGAATTGTGCAGTGCCAATTGTTAAGAAATCCATCTAGCAATAGTTAAGAACTATGTTACCACGATTCATACTAATAAATAATACTCATTTCATTTCAATTTCATTTTCATTTCTGTCTTGCTCACATCAGTCTGGAGCCACAAATATTTGTAAATTTTAATAAAATTTCAATACTTGTTTCTACTTTTCTATGAAGTTTCATCCACGTGCAGCCAACAACTATGGAATGACTTTCCTTGCGAGGTTATTCCAGATAAGTACGACGTATGTTCATTTAAAATCAATAATTATTTATAATAACAAAAACATTTTTTCTTTTTTGTTGCATTATACACTCGATAAATTTCTCGAAAATGGAATGAACGATTTGGTTAGTATGATTGCTTATACAAAAACATAACAATGATATAATTTACAATGTCCTAGTCAGTATAATATTATTGTCTAAGAGTATTTTATTGATAAATTTGAAGATTTTTTTGAAAAAGTTAATACAATAAAAGAAGGAGCCCAAATTTTTATTATACATAATATTACCATATTAATATGCATTGTTAGCACTTTTGTTTCAGAATTGCATTGAGGAATACATTGATTTATATGTCGCAGGCAAAGCGTATAATTTGGCGTTTTACATACGGCGACGCGGACGTCAGTTTACAAACCCTCGTTGTTATGGGATATATCTGTGACAGCTACTTCGTGCCTACTTCTGCGACCACGCAAAAATTGTGTAGCTACATTGACGTTTTAATCATTTTTACTAAATAATTACAGTTCAATTGCTAAAACAAAATGTTCTTGCTTCGTGTTCGCGTCCCAGCTTCTAATGAGGGTATACAATAGACTTCGAAAATTACTGCCACGACGAATATACTCGCAGATGTACTGGTAAAGATAGGTAATAATGTTCTTAGCGCCGGTTTCACCAATAACATTTCAAACTGAGTTCAATAAAACTCAGTTTTAGGTAAACGAGTTCAAATGCCGGTCTTGATCTCGATTAAATACAGCGAATTCACCAATACCTTTTGAGCGTTTTGACGTAAACTAAGTTTACATGTCATAAACAATAGAATGTATCAAATATCTGTCAAAACTGTCATTGATAAGTATGATCAAAATCAAAATTGTTAAATGTCAATGTTTCTATTACGTTATTGACAGTGAAAGCTCTTGAGTGCGATCAAATTATAATATGTTGAACGCCCAAAATTCGGCGGGCAGCATTTAAACGCGTTTAGGCTATAACTGCGATCAGTTAGTGTTGGTTAAATCCGAATTGATTCTGTAAACTCGCATATAGGCATAAGCGTAGTAAAAGTGTTCTAACCGCGTTCTAAATCATTAGTGAAATCGGGCCTTAAAGAATAACATTATGTGGCCCATATCTTAAGATCCATCTCAACCTCAACTTGCTTCTCCCATCTCGCAATATGATTTCTGCTGAATGCTTCATGACATAATATTTTCTCATTTTAAAATGGCGCACAATGCAAAAACTTAACTGAGATTAATAATAAAATTACAGCTCAAAATTATAATATGAAGCTTTTCCTCGAGGCAGTGGAGCTCTCAAGTGGGACATGAACTTTTAATTAATTTCCATTATCTGATGGAGAATGAACAAAAAGTGATTGTTATAATGCATTGTGATAAATGTAAAGGTACGTTTACACTTTGTTATGTTGTGTTACTTTCGTGTACATATCCATATTATTATTCTATAAATAACACATAAATTCTTGCTATAAAATATCAAGAATATGAATGTTATTTTTTAATTAATATTAAAGCCCTTGCAAACTTTTACGTCGGTAGCTTAGTAGAATCAATTGAGACACCAACATTTTTATAACTTTAATTAAATGAAGAAAAATTATAATTAATGAACGAAAAGTAATTATTGTTATAATGCATTGTGATAAATGTTAAGGCTCGCTTACACGCAGGTTGAGATACATTCACACTCATATTATATGGTCTTTTTAAAGGGAATACCTAAGTTCTTCTTAAATATAAAGAACACTCTGTAAAATCTTTTTATGGAGGAGAAGGACACACCAGTGTACGGGTCACCTGGTTCTAAATGATCACCGCCGACCACATTCTCTTGTAACACCAGAGCAATCACAGGAGCGTTGCCAGCCGTTAAGGAACGTGTACGCGCTTCTTTTGAAGGTACCCATGTCGTATCGTCCTGGAAACACCGCACAAGGAAGCTCATTCCGATAATAAACCATAAAACGAGCAGATAATTAACTGCTAAATATACTTATATGAGATAAATAATGTGCACAGATAGCAGTAATGGATTTCGAAGTTTAGGTCTAATTCCACTGTTACTATGAGTGTTTGATTGTTTAGTTTCAATATGAATATTTTTTGTTAATTCTTTTCTTTTAATGTTGAATATAGGATTCAACACAGCGATCGCAATGCTGAAAGCTGCTATAAAACCGATAGATCATTACTTATTAATTAGGCTGAGTTGCAACTAACTTTAGCTATAACAAACAATATGTTAAAGTACCGGTTAAGCATAAAATGTGTTGCACCATTTGACAATTTTTAGATGACGTTATAACTTTAACTATTAACCGTAAGCGTCCAATCACCGCCGGTTAAAGCTATTGTTAATGTTAAATAACTAAATAGAGACCTGTCAAAATTTTCAAAAAAATATTCGATATTGACTTGATATTTCAATTTTTAACTTTAACTATGCCTAAGAATACCATGGTAGAACACATTCCGCAGTGTATGTTAAAGTCAGCGTTGCTGTTAAATTTAACTTAAACCTTAACTCTAACAGCTAATATAATGTACCCCAGCCTTAATATTTTTCGTTGTGATATCTTTATTTATATTTTTTTTTTTTTTTTTATGGAATAGGAGGACAAACGAGCGTACGGGTCACCTGGTGTTAAGTGATCACCGCCGCCCACACTCTCCTGCAACACCAGAGGAATCACAAGAGCGTTGCCGGCCTTTAAGGAAGGTGTACGCGCTTTTCTTGAAGGTACCCATGTCATATCGTCCCGGAAACACCGCACAAGGAAGCTCATTCCACAGCTTCGTGGTACGAGGAAGAAAGCTCCTTGAAAACCGCACTGTGGAGGACCGCCACACATCCAGATGGTGGGGATGATATCGTAACTTGTGGCGTGTCGTGCGAAGGTGGAATTCGGCGGCAGGAATCAGGTTGAACAGCTCTTCGGAACACTCCCCGTGATAAATGCGGTAGAAGACACACAATGAAGCGACGTCTCTACGCAACGCCAAGTGATCCAGCCGTTCACAGAGTACTGGGTCCCCGACAATTCGAGCTGCTCTGCGTTGCACGCGGTCAAATGGATCGAGCTGATACTGGGGTGCGCCAGACCAGAGATGACAGCAATACTCCATGTGAGGCCGGTCCTCGACACTAACCTATGCGAAACATAGCGGCACTAGGCCGCTACTTCACGCCGGTATTCTGTGCGAGTGTGGTAAGTAACCCGGACGAGTCTGGCCCGATTGTGCTGACGTAAAATATAAAGAATATAATGTGGTCGGCGGTGATCATTTAGAACCAGGTGACCCGTACACTGGTGTGTCCTTCTCCTCCATAAAAAGATTTTACAGAGTGTTCTTTATATTTGACGTCATAAGACAGCAGCGTGACTCTCCCACTTTCAAAAAGCCCGTAGTCGCCTCTTACGACACCCTTGGACCTTGGACTACCCTATTCTTTTTACGCCCCGGGGCAGCACAGGACATTTACTATAATAAAAGCTAATACTTAACCTAACTTACTATAGCGTATTTCATTAAATAACAGTATTGTTATTCAAATATTTATTTTATTCTGATTTACATAATTATTGTAATATTAAATTGTTGTAATCTAGTAGTTATCAATAATATATTGTTACCCCATTTTGCCTTTAACACAAAGACTTTGTGGCCTTATATTTAAGTACAGAAGAGCAGAGTCCGAAGAAATCGTTGCGAAAAGATGGGTGGTTGGGTGGAGAGATACGATTCTATAAATCTCGTGTATATCTGATTCTGGGCTAGGGCATGCATTCGCTTTACGACTGTCCACGACGACGGACACACTCAAGGTGACCTTGTTGTAACCTGATATTGTGTTACTGTGACGCGCTATTGTGTTGTGTTTAGTGAGCTAAGGATACCAAAGGACTTCTGACATTTACTACTTGTAACTCACAGGACGCTTAAGTTACTTTAGGCCAGGAACACAGACCTATATATAATTATGACAGTGGAACCTGAGAATAATAGTTTTGCTTTGAAATTTAAGGAAATACATGCATTACTTCTTAAATCTAACGTTTTCGACACCTCAAAAATTAATGAGAAGAAACCTAGTAGTGCTAAATACCTGGGCGATCACAGTACTGTGGAATGTTCCGACCTCGAACAGAATGTAGAACCACACACCAGCGCAAAAGGTTACAAGTTTATTGCGAACTACCAAGCAAGTCGGAAAGCCCTTAAAAACCAACGCACCAGTCGCGGCTTCACCGCCCAATACATCCACCTTTTCTATCTCAGTCAATCAGTCGGATCCCACTTACCCCCCACCTACTCCGTTCCGCAACCATTCAAGATCTCCAGCGCTTCAACCAAGAGATTTCTATGCTGACATCCCTGTTGCCTTAGACTTTCTGTCACACGTCGATTTTAATGAATTGAAGGCCTTTGGTCGTAAACTCAGAGATACCGAGAACGACCCCCAAACCCGTCTCCGCGCTATTTCTGAACACTTGGGAGTTATCAGCACAATTGCATGCTATTCAGTTCCTGCTGAATTCTCAACGTAATACCTTGCTAGTTAGTCATCAATACAAACACAAGCACTTTAGATGCAAGACAGTATACAACAATCATCAGTTTTCTCCCAACCTACGCTGTAATATTTGCCTGTGGCATACCTACGCATGTTCAATGGGAGCGTGAAGAAATAATGCCAGAACTGGAAGATCGCATTGGATGACCTGATAGTCATATCAGGTCATGTCTCATCTGGGATGAATAGAAGTCCTAGTCTAAAATGGTATTGGGTGCAGAGCCAGGAGTAGTGGAAAGATTTGGCATGTACGAGTACTCGAATTGTCGTCCATTAGGAAAACATCCAAAAATCCATTGGGATTCACCGCCAGTTGTATCCGCTGTACGATCGCCAAAAATCACTCATTCGAAAAAGAATGCCTTAGACCTGAGAAGAACTGGAACAGAATAGGAAACTATACAAAGAAGACAATATAGCTGATATGAAAACTCCAGGGAGCCTACTCTTAAAACCGATATTCGCTAAATCGTGGCATTAGTCGTTATTTATTTATTATTACATATTTTTTTAACATTTACATTATGTGTAAATGATACCAAATTGGTGGTGCAGAGTTTAGCGTGGTCCTTAGCGCCTACACTATGTTTTGACTTTTGACACTTAACAGCGACATAGCACAGATAATGTTTAGGTTTGAACATATGTCATTCCCACTAACGTCGTAAAAAATCAAAATATTAGTCTATGGTAACGATAAACGATAAGGAATTCGAACATTTATTAGAGTAGGATAATTGTGATATATTCGGAGTATTGTCGTATCGTTCCGAATGTATCGTTGTCGATTTTGCGAGTAGACCTCCAGGGTCTCGCTCTATAGAATTAAATATTTAGCTATTGGTAGATATATAATTTTGGGTAACTTGTGTTAGTTTGAAAATGTATTCTGACTTGTGTCAATTAACAAATAAATATGTACCTAAACTAGTGTAATTATTTTTTATTTAAAGAATCAAATGTTGTTGCTAAGAATAGTTTCAATATAGTTTATACATTTTTTTTAGGTAAGCCTGTTAGACATTACGAGCTGAAGCTGATGTGAAAATGAGACCATAAAAATTATTTTTTAAACAAAAAAACAACCGACTTAAAAAAATCTATTCAGACTAAAAAGTTAAAGAATTATTGCGTACTTAAATACAATCTAATTAATCTAATTCTGGTTACAGTTATTGCTATTTTTGGAATCGGTGACCTCCCGCTGCGACTCTACCCTCGCATCTCACCTGGTCCACGTTGCGCGTATGACACAAGCACATCTCACCTACAACTACATACATACTAAAAACCTACTTTTGCTGACACTGACTCCAAAAATAACAATAATTATTTTATTTATTTATTAATTTAAAGGTGCTCCAACAACACATACACAATACACTCTTAAACTTAAATATTGTACAAAAATAGTTCGAGTGTATGAGTCAATTACAGGTGCACACAACATAAATGAGAATCATTTCTATTGGGCACTTATATAACACAGAGACTTATACAGTATTTAAAATATATGATAATAAAAAAAAATATAATATGATGTAAGTAATAAAAGAATCACTATACTATAGTTGCAATACCTTACGTTTAAATGCTATGAGGCTATCGCAAAATGGGTAGATAGAAAAGTTTGTGTTTGCTTCTTGACCCTAATCTCGGTATGTTTAATGTTATTTTGCTCAGGATATTGGGTGTATCTAGCATGTTGTTTAAAACTATATAAAAACGAGTGGTCAAGCATACGACGTCTATCAGAGAGCTTATTCATTTTAAGAAACTTTCTTCTTTTTTCATAGTTGCTTCTGTTGCTTATATTTCTATTCATAAAACATATGTGCTTGGTAAATGAGCGACTTATTAGTTCGATGCTATTATAACGCAAATTATAACTACAAATAGATTAATTAATAAGATTGTATCATCATCAGCTGGAAAACGTCCACTGCTTGACAATGACACTGCGTTCAATAGGTGATTTTGAATCCTATTTTGAATAAAAATATTTGAATTTGACAAAGGCCTCCCCCATAGATTTCCACGACGATCGGTCCTGCGGTGCCCTCATCCAACGTATTCCGGCGATCTTGACCAGATTAAATGAGATTGTATAAAAGTACGAAATTATTGGTTAACTTTTTAGTCCGTCTTATATCTATTGTTTTGGAACAGTTTTTTTTTAAGTCAGTTCTTTGTTATAATATTTTTAAGTCAGTTTTTTTTTAAGTCAGTTCTTTGTTATAATATTTTTATTTTTTATTAGATGCTGACACACAACATTTGTGGTTTAACGACTATCTGAGTGGTGCTTTGTTTACAGAAGTATTGTGTTTACAAAAAAATCGAGGCACTTGAGCACCTTAACACAGCGTTTGCCGGACAGCGTGGTCTTTATATAGCATGTCTCAAATTATGTGGTATTTTGCAGTTTAGATAACATCACACTTATTTGATATTTTTGACTAATGTTTTATTTTGAAGTGACTATTACCTACAAAATTTAATAAGAATCTTAAATTTTAGGAAAGAATATAATTAAACAAAATAATAATTTTATCGTTGTTTATTATTTTTTCTTTTCTCCTCGCCCTTATTTTCCTATTATTTTTATTTACGCGGAAGACCGGCGCGAGTCGAAGAGTAATCCGTAATAAGTATATCCCGGTAAGAATGTTGTTACTAATAAATTTCGACATGGCAACAATATGATTTATCCAATCTACCAAATTATTTTTATATATTTTTAGCCCAAAGTTTAACAAGAGCTAAAAAATAATATGTGTAAGTAAGATGTTTTCACCTAAAATATATCCATACATAATATTATATAATTTTCAAAAGTACCGAATAAGTACCTATGAAATCTTTCAATGTACAAAATAATAATAAAACTTAATACTTCTTAATCTGATGTTTTGTCAATTGTTTTCATTCCACAAAATACCTACTCCTGTAGTATTTTTGGCATAGCCCATAGAGTAATACTTTTTGAACTTCCAATATAATAATTCAAATTATTTGGCCTCATAATTTATTGTTTAGTTCTAACAATTGATTTCAAATAGACATTGTTAGGATAATATTACACGTGTAACGCTGCAGTTCTCATTAATAGAACAATAGATTGTTTTTGGCTTATTGCTGTCGGAACTTAAGTTATAACGCCAAGGAGATGAGGATAGTTTTGCAAAAATATTATAATCTTTCGCAGAAATGTTCTATTGTTTTATTGAAACAAAAAATATTTTCATAGGAATACCGAATGTAGTAAAATTATTATAAATTTTCAACATTGTATTGAAATAGCTAGACCTTCTACCTATTACTACCTTATGGTATTTGTTTTATTAAGTGTCGGTGATTTAGTACGTAATTAGATTTTTTGTTTACAACATTCCACCAACAACAATAATATAAATATTTTTAATAAATGTAAATGTATATTTTGATACACATTAAAAATAACGCATTTCATTGTTTTACTTGTAGCTATCTACAAGTAAATATTTGTTGTGCATCTATAATTCATAACCATTTAAAAATTTACCAATATGGTCATTTTAGTAAAATACAAAATACAGTCCTAAAACTGAAATAACAAAGAACAAATGTAATATTAAAGATAGTACTTAATCACAATGATCCCAAAAATTACGCGCTACGCGTGTGTCCGCACTACCGGTAAGGCATTTACGAAATGCCGCACAGCAGTGATTTCCCTTTCTGAGATAAGCAGTGAATGTGTAGTGCCGTAATGTTCAAATAAATATTATATTTGAGTGCTGTATTATCATATCTGAAACTTTTGCAAAGGTGACTATGAAAACACTTGCAATGTTTTATCCAGAGTCACAATACAAAAACGAACTAAGTACATTGTTTCGGAAATAATAGTTTGTTTATTATGTTAATTATGCTTATGTTTTGTTTAATTACAATTAAATATGTAAGTGTAATGGGAAAACTACAATTTTTGTTTTATATTTTACTTGAAAACTTAGGTACTTAATTAAAAGTAATGTTATGTTACCATTTCCATGTCAAATCTCTGGTTCCAGGATATGGTAGAATGTTGGGATGAGTTGTACTTATACCGTTTATGAATATACTCATAATATACCTACCTCAATAATATACTCATTCACAAAGAAAAATATAATATTTTACCAATTTTATCGGATGTTGTCAATTTGCTTCTCCCCATCTGAATTCCTCAAAATATATTTTCTCATTTTTAAAAGGCTTACAAAGCAAAAAATTCACTGAAATTAAAAACAAAATTAAAATCTAAAGCTCTTTCCTCGCAGCACTGGAGCTCTCAAGTGGGACACGAGCTTTTAATTAATTTCCATTATCTGGTCTGAGAATGAACGAAAAGTGATCGTTATAACGCATTGTGATAATTGTTAAGGTGCGTTTATACTCATGTTATATTACTTTGGCGTTCATATCCATATTATTATTTTTTAACCCTTTTATAGGAACATCATTTGTGTTGTTTTTAACCGACTTCAAAAAAGGAGGAGGTTCTCAATTCGTCGGTATGTTTTTTTTGTTGTTTGTTACCTTAAAACTTTCGACTGGGTGAACCGATTTTGATAATTTTTGTTTTATTTGAAAGCTGGTGCTTCCCGTGTGGTCCCATTGTAATTTGGTCCAGATCTGACAATGGCATCCATGAGAAAACCATAAACGTCTTCAATTTTCTATACATACGTATAGCAAAGTGGATGATAAATTTACGAATAACTCAATATCGCGCTAACCAATTTTGATCACTCTTTTTTTATTGGAAAGGATATACTTCAAAGATAGTTTGGTGAGAGTTTGGTAAGGTTCTGATAACAGGATCCATGACAAAGTAACGGAACTCTTCAATTCTTAGGAGCAAATTACGTGACGTCGTTATGGTCAAATAATTGTCGGTCGAATATGATGATCAATGGAACTCCATAACGACTAACAGTGAGGGTGCGATCAGTGACAGAATTTCTGTATGTTATCAAAGAGCAATGCGCTAACGTAAATTTATGCATAGCAAAATTTAGTAGGCCTACACATATTTAGACAAATTATTAGTTAATGTACTTCAGATTCACTAAAAATCAAAGATAAATTAACAAAAAAACAACTAACTTCAAAAAAACTATACCAAAACAATAGATAGTCTATGCAATAAAAAGTAAAAATATAATTGCGTATTTTTATACAATCTTATTAATTAATCTAAGTTATTGTGACAACCCTACCAAAATAGGTAACAATTTTGCCCGCTCTTAGAAGCTTATCATCTGTAGGTACCTACCTAGTTACTCATGTGCACCTTTGTACCATCTTTGCGGACACGGAAGTGTGATTAAAATTTTATTTCCTTTCCTTCTTTTTTTGTTTGAGAATTTCAATAATTTACTCTATCCCTTGTGTTCGCTTAATGTCACAATTACGTTTGAATAATTCTGGAGAAAGAACTTCAAAAAGTAATTCAGTTTTCGAACTTAACCCCTATTATTATTATTTTGATGTACATATTTTAAGGTGGCTATCCCAAGAAATGGCCAAAATAGCGCATAATTGAAACGTTTTGAATAGCTTTTATTTTTACCAAGAATAATTATATATCTACAGAGTATGACAAGAAAATTCATTTTTTCCTATACATTTCTATCATTACTAGACATTGCGAAAAAAAAACACCAAAGTACCTCGCAAAGTACCTACTAGGGGTAGGCTTTTACAGTCGGAGCCATGTTAATCATTCAATCTAGATAAAAATTGTATGAAAAATTATTAACTGCTTACGAATAGGTACTTTTTAACATGACATAGTTTTGTTATTTTTGTAAAGAAATTTTTATTATGTTTGTAATAAACTAAAAATACTTCTAATTCTAAATTAAAACAATGGCGATCTTGTGCGAGAGAGGCAACCTAGCTCCGCTCGATTCCTCAAGGCCGTTCGGTCCCCAGCTTTAAAAGAAGTCCGGGCGGTTGCAATACGCCGCCTTCCGACCGTTGTTCATTATCATGTTGAGTTCGAAGAATCAAGAAACCGTTACGAAAAGGTGTGTGGGGTGGGAACGTTTATATTTCTGAGGTAGGAGTTAGGACTCGGGCATGCATGATGCATTCGCTTTACGACTGTCCTTGGCATTGGACGCACTCAAGGTTGCCGCGTAACTCTATTTTTGTGAACAGTGTTAAATTCTCGGATTTTGTTACTTGAAATTGTGTTACTGTGACGCGCTTTTGTCTGTGCTATTGTGTTGTGTTAAGTGAGCTAGTGATACCCAAGGTAATTTAGTACTTGTAAGTCACAGGACGCTTGAGGCAAGGTGCACAGACCCTTACTAACTTATAATTATTTTTATTGCAACGTAGGCTCATTGAATACCACTAACATATTATATCATTATGACAGCGGAACCTGAGAATAATAGTTTTGCTTTAAAATTTAAGGAAATACATACGATTCTTCTTAAATCTAACTTTTTCGAGACCTCAAACAATTGTGAGAAGAAACCTAGTAGTGCTAAGAATCAGGGCGATCACAGCACTGCGGAATGTCCCGGCCTTGATCAAAATGCGGAATGTCCCGGCCTCGAACAGAAAGCGGAATGTCCCGGCCTTGATCAAAATGCGGAATGTCCAGGCCTCGAACAGAATGCGGAATGTCCCGGCCTCGAACAGAAAGCGGAATGTCCCAGCCTCGAACAGAGTGCGGAACCACACACCAGCGCAAAACGTAACAAGTTTACTGCAAACTACCAGGCAAGTCGGAAAGCTCTTAAAAACCAACGCAGGGCCGAGAAGAGAAGACGTCAGGTCCCATATTCGAAATATCAATATTTCCTTCCGGCTTCCAATACATCCACCCCTTCTATCTCACTCGATCAGTTGGATCCCACTTACCCCCCACCTGCTCCGTTTTGCAAACATTCAAGATCCCCAGAGCTCCAACCAAGAGATTTCTTTGCTGACATCCCTGTTGCCTTAGACTTTCTGTCACATGTTGATTTTAATGAATTGAAGGCCTTTGGTCGTAAACTCAGAGATACTGAGAAAGACCCCCAAACCCGTCTTCGCACTATTTCTGAACACTTGGGAGTTATCAGCACGATTGCATGCTATTCAGTTCCTGCTGAATTCTCAACATAATATCTCGTTAGTATTAAAACATGTTGCTTTATGTAATAGAATGACTTTATTATTTATAAGTGTTATAAAGAGCATTATGTAGTGTCGCTACATGACACATTCAACAATTTTGTTATCTATGTTCTAATACCCTCACTTAACAAAATAAATGTTAATTTCCTAACAAATACAACAAAATGTTTTATTTACCCTTAATTCCCAGCATATGCATAAACTTAAAATGCTTAACAGATAAAAGACCTTTGGTTAACAAGTCGGCTAGCATTTCCAGAGTTCATATATATTGAATATTAATAACTTTATATTGAACTGCATCTCTAACAAACATCAATTAGTTTTGATCAAGCATGTGCCTGATGACTTGTTGCCAATTTTAATGCACTTTGATTATCACATATCAATTGAATTATACATTTTTATCAGTTAGCTCAAACATCAGATTTCTTAAGTATACAACCTCTCTAGATGCCTCTGAAAATGTAACATATTCAGCCTCTGTGCTAGATAAAGAGACAGTCTTTTGTTTCATACTTTGCCAAGTATTCACAGAACCATTCATTATGAAGCAAAACTTAGTATAAGGCTTTCTATCTAGACAATCGCTAGCCCAGTCTGCATTAACAAAACCATTCAACTCTACATTATCTTTATGATATGTTAATTAATAATGTTTTGTTTTTTGCAAATATCTTAGTATTCATTTAGCACAATCAAAATGAGTTTCATTGTAACAGTTATTGAACTGACTAAGAATAAGTGAATATAGTAAGTCTGGTCTAGTCAAACCAGCCAAATACATAAGGCTTCCAATTAGCTTTTGATATGGAATGTTTTACTACACAGTTTTCAGCCTTTTCTATGTTCAACTTACTTTCAATAGGAGTATCTATAGGTTAACAATAAAACATATCAAACTTTAACAATTATTGCTCTATATATTCCTACTGATCTACAGTTACAGTCTTACATTCTCTGTTTACACTAATTTGCATGCCTAAGTAACATCTAACAAGACCTAAATCTTTCAATTTAAATTCAGAACTTAAGAACACATTTTCAATTTTTCTGTCTTAGAAGAACTACTTAGGTATCAGGTATGTGAAAAATTAAAAAATCATCAATACACATGGCATCTTTATATTTTCACAAAAAAATGTAAACAAGTATGGTTCAAATTGAGTTATTTTAAAACCAAAGTTAAGTAAACAATCTTTAACTTTTTCATACCAGATCAAAAGAAGATTGTTTTAGCCCATATACAGCTCATTTTTGTCTCGATACCTTTCCACTTTGCTTTTTTACAAAACCGTCTGGAATTGTCATATATTTTCTTATGTCAGAGTAGAATGTTTTACAACTGGAGAGAAAGTGTTCCCATAATTAATACCATGTCACTGTGTAAAACCTTTTACCCACCAATCTGAAATTATCACACTTTATCATTCATATCTAGCTTTATATTAATCACTTGTTTTTCACTATTGATCCATCACTTGGTATATCAACAATTTCCCATGCATTGTTGTGCTCAAAGACTAGACTAGACTAAAGAGAAGCTCCTCTCGTATGGCCTGACTCCACTGATCAGCTTCTGGTCCATTGAGTGCTTCTGAGAAATCTATTTGTTCGACTTCTGGATTACAATTGGAAATCCAAAACGTTCTGGACTTTTCGTTTTCTCTTAGTTTGTTCTTGTAAGCCGGAATTGGTTGAACCTCACTGCTCAAGATATCTATCGTGTTTGTAGAGGTTGTATCATCATCATTGTAACCATAGAATATGGATTGTAACTAGTTGGATCAGTATAAACAGATTGTATTTGAATTAAGTTCTTGTTAAGAATTAAGGACTTGCGCCACTATCAACGTACCATGATTAGTTTGTACTATAATGTCCGTTTAAAAGAAACATAGCATTTGATAATTGATTGTTTGTTTTTTTGCAGCAATGGATACTGGTCTCGGAAATTACTCGTCTGCTTACATTCGTATTTTTGTAACAACTTACAAGTGAATAGTGATGAGATGATGACGAATGATTATCTAAGACAGTGTTGCCAGATACAAAAGTTGAAAATGCGGTAGCAGTACTTTAAAAATGCGGATTTTTAACAAAAAAAGCGGAACTTCTTGTGTATTATATATACATTATATATTATAGGTACATTTTCGATTGTTCTTTCTCCATAAGCTTTATTTTTTTATATGTTTATTCATACCAGGACAAGAGATTTTATAAATTAAAGGGAATATGTCAGTGTTCATAAAAAGTTTGAGTGTTTAAAAGGAATTTTATTCTTATTCCTAATTCGATGGAAAACACATCCTCAGCATTGTCTCTTCGACCTCTGCTTTTGGAATGTTGTAAATCTGTTTGACATGTTTGGAGAAGCTTTGAAATTTTTGGAAGAGCCTTCCTTTTTTGTTATAGCCTGGTCCGCCAAATGAACTCCATTGACTGTTGGTGTAATTAGACGATTTCGCTTGTCAGTTTTTATATTATTTATTTTTGAGAATTTCCTCTCATAATCTGCATTTGGGAAGGACTGACAGGCAGGAACTGACAGAGCTGTGAGCGCGAAGTTAGGAAGATTTGTGAACGGCCGTTCACGAATTTCTTCTTTCACCATTCATTCCATAAGTCACCATTTTTTCGTGTACCTACTACTACAACACTACTGTTACAACAATCATTTCAGATTGGAAGTATTCATTCAATCGAGTAAATTTTCAACTTGTTCAAAGTTGAACATGACATGGAACTAAATAGTCTCAAAAAAAGCGGAACCGCGTCAGTTAATAGCGGAAGGTGGACCATCATCAAGAAAGGCGGTGTAAAAAGCGGAAAAGCGGTACATCTGGCAACGCTGATCTAAGATCTTGTCACCTTTCACTTTCGAGGTTACAGAAATAGGGCCATTTCTAAATTTCGGTTTCTTTTCTTTTTCTAGTTAGCAGCGAATGCTGCGCTGCGCCGCTCCATTTAAATCAACTTTGATTTTATTGAATCGGTGGTAATTTACATTCCTGAGTGTTCGATGGCCATTATCATTGGAACAAATTTTTCTGCCAAACCTGCTGATAATACGGATCCATTCATCCATTCTTCTGTGATTTTAAATCTTGTGCCTTTTAATCTCTGACCTGTCTTGGCCACTTGTGTAACATGAAGTCTGGTCATGGAATCAAATTCAAAAAAGCATTCAAGATTTTATCAACGATACGTCACTCAAACGGTCGGCTCAATTGGTAAGAGCGCTCGCAATAAGGCGAAACGTCGCGTGTTCGAGTCCCGCATCGTTCATAAAATTTTGTTTTCAGTTTTATTTGTGTAATTAATGCCAGAAGTGAGGGTTATCACTTTAAAACATAACAAATTGTCAAATTATTAAAAAAATAAAACTAGAATAAATAATTGTAGTTGCTAACTAAGTAAGCAGTGTATAAGAATATAATACACTGGCCTTCAAAAGTAAGTATCACAATTTTTAAATTGGGATAACGTTTTAAGTTCACAAGATATACTTTCGAAATAAAAAGGACTCCAAAGAGAATTTAATTTGGTACATAAAAACTTTATAGTCGGTAACCTTCTTTTAAGAATTGGCTGAAAAAAAACTTCAAAAACAAAGCCATTCCTTTTTCAAAGTGGACGTTTCCGAATTACAATTTTACCATTCACATTTTTCTTTCTGTTTTAAATTTTTTTCAAGATCGATGAAAGCACATAACATTTATTTATCATACCTCTTTCAGTTGAAGAATGTGCTAGGATCATGGCTTTTCTGGAACTAGGCATCAGTATGCGTCGCACTGCAAGAATGGTGGGTGAACGGTCCAGAAGGTAAAGCGAAGGTACGAAGAGACTGGACACCATCTGAGGAGACCTTGTAATGTCAGACTCAGGTGTACCAGTTCCCGAGAAGATCGTTATATTATTTCCACTGTGTTAAGAAATCGCCACCAAAATGCAGTTGAAGTCCAGCAACAGCTACTTCAGACCCGGAGGGACTACATTAGTGACAGTACAGTGAGAAGAAGACTTGCTGAAGCAAATTTGAAACCCCGAAGACCAGCGAGTGGCCCAAAACTCGAGAGACAGCATCAAGTAGCGAGACTGCGATACGCCCGTGAACACATGCAATGGGATGAAGAAGAATGGTCAAGAATTTTGTTTGCAGATGAGTCTCGATTCTCCCTTTACACTTCTGATGGAAGGCGAAGTGTTAACAGGCGACCTGGTGAGCGATACCTTCAAGCCTGCATCTCAGAAAGAGTCCAATACGGTGGAGGCAGTGTACATGTATGGGCTGGCATATCTTCAGAAGGTCGCACAGAGCTAGTAGCCATAGAAAATGGCACCCTCACTGTGCAAAAATATGCTCAAGAGATTCTCAATGAGTATGCAGGGCCGTATTTAGCAAATATGGGTGATGGATCGATGCTGATGCATGATAATGCCCGGCCACACACGGCTCATATCGTACAAGAGTATATTCAGGAGGTCGGTATCAGCGTGATGGCTTGGCCATCAAGAAGTCCTGATCTCAACCCGATTGAACACGCCTGGGATGCGCTTGGGAGGCTTGTCAGAAATCGCAGACCACCACATACTACCCTAAGGGCACTAAAGCAGGCCCTGGTAGAAGAATGGGAGAATATTCCCCAACATCGGCTCCGAAACCTAGTTTTCAGTATGCCAAACCGGCTCGAAGCTGTAATCAGAGCTCGAGGAGGCAATACCAGTTATTAAAAATTAAATAACATGTAATACATTTTAGTTGAATTTTTTACACTAAACTAAAACAGTCTATTTTCATTGTTTTCTCTTTTTAGTTAAAAATGTTACTAATGTATAATTTTATTATCTAAGAATTAAAGCCTATAAAATTTGCAACAAAACGTTTTTAATCTTAAATCTCTACCTTCTATAGTTAAGAAAAAAAAATTAATTTGAAAAGTGTGATACTTACTTTTGCAGGCCAGTGTAGTTGATACTTTTTTACAGTAAGCCTGTTATACTTAATATTATCATGTCTTAAAAAGATAGATAAAAGAAATAAGACATGTTGAGTTGGAAGCTGATGTGAAAATCAAACATCCCTTTTGTATTTAGTTCGGCGAATTCCAAGAAAGGCGTTGTATATCTAGGATCTAGCTGAATGTTTGCTTATAAACGTCTAAATAATATTGTACACGCATGAAGCATTTACGAAAACGATTCACAAGAATCCGATTCGTACACATGTGCAAGATTTAGCAATGTTAAGCAACTTTCAATGTGTGATTAGTAATAACTATTGACTTTTTACATATATTTGTAAATAATATTTTTTAATTATCTGGTATTAAGTAGGCAATACACACTCTGTATCCATATTTCACCTATCACACTATTTATATTTTAGATCATAAATAATATGATACAAACAAATGACATTTATAGATGGATGGACAGACGGACAGTGGGGCCATACTATAAAATAAACTTTACGGTTTATTATAGTGACGAATGTTGAATTTAATATACAATAAAACCAGCTTAAGAAGATTTCACATGGACCCAACTAACAACGCGTCTTAGCGAGAAAGCGTATTATTATATGGGATAGGGAAATAAAACGCACCTACTACATAATATTATGTTTTAATATCGTATAGTAGGTATTAAAGTATACATTTATAAATTAAATTATATGCATAGTGTTA
This sequence comes from Leptidea juvernica, assembly GCA_949711755.1. Lineage (NCBI taxonomy): Eukaryota > Metazoa > Arthropoda > Insecta > Lepidoptera > Pieridae > Leptidea > Leptidea juvernica. The sequence continues at coordinate 8,778,822 of CATIXQ010000026.1, forward strand.
TTTTAAGTACGTTATTTAATGTAATCACTTATTTTTTAGCCGCCCACATTCTTTTGCAACACCAGAGGAATCACAGCGTTGCCGGCTGTTTCAGGAAGGTGTACGTGCGTCCCCGATAATTCTAGCTGCTCTGCGTTGCAATCGTTGATACCCCGCGACTTCGCGTAGGTACATACAGGACTGACGTAGTATCAACATTTCAGTAGCGTTATTTTCTTACACCTTTTTACTTGATACATACTTAATTGGAGATTTAGCATAGATTTGTACACGAATTTTTTGAAAATATAATATAGCCTATGTCACCCGGGGATAATGTAGTTTTTGCACAATGAAAGAATTTTTCAAATCGATTCAGTAGTTTCGGAGCCTATTCAATGACAACAAACAAACAATCAAATCTTTCCTCTTTTTAATATTAGTATAGATTATGTATAATGTGATTAAATAATACAATAGTTTTTTATTATTATTTACAAGTATCTCTCATTTTAAAAAGGCGTTCATTTTAAATTGAGTTGTAACGCAAAAATTCACTGAAATTAATAACAAAATTCAAGCTTATAGCTTTTCCTCGAGGCAGTGGAGTTCTCAAGTGGAACATGAACTTTTAATTAATTTCCATTATCTGATGGAGAATGAACAAAAAGTGATTGTTATAATGCATTGTGATAAATGTAAAGGTGCGTTTACACTAGTGTTATGTTACTTTGGCGTTCATATCCATATTTTTATTATTTTATAAGTCCTGTGTGTTATTTTTTAATTTATATGAAAGCTCTTACAAACGTTAACTATATAATTATGTAAGTACTTATTAAAAACGTTCACAGAATAAATAAAAAAAACAATACTTTTATTATTAAAAAGTAAATGATACTTATTTGATTCTTATGAAATGAAATATTATTGTAGTGAATTTACGAAAAGTTATTATTATAATGCATTGTGATAATTTTAGACGTGCTTACACGCACATTATGTAACTTTAGTATTCATATTATTTAATGGTCCTTTTAAACAATCGACTTTAAGATTATAATTATTTCAATTATCAATTATAACATTAAGTTTTATAGAACTAAGATAATACGTTACTGTTATATTTAAAGATGAAATAAATACTGGCGCATAAATAATTTTAAATAAGAAACTGTTCACTGGTCGCCATTACAGTTTTCAACATTCACCAAACATAGAATACTAGATACTTAGTAATAGACAAACACTCTCCTCATTACGTCGAGACTAAGAGAGAGTTCATGTGTGCTAGTTTTACAGGTGTGTTAGTGAGCTAGTAAAGTGTGTAGTATTTTGCTTTTGCCAATTCCTATGGCAAATATTGATATACGGCGTCATATTCACGTATACAATATTTTACTATCTAACAAATATTTTCTTGATTGATTATAATGAAAAATGGTGTGTTTACTGCGTATATAAAATCTAATATTAAGTATTTTGGTGCATATTATGTTCTCTGAAAATAAACATCACGAAAGTTTTGTTGACCTGTGAAATGTTTTTAGCTGGATTGTTGCTATACCTATAGGTACAGATATGTAACAACACAATCTAACACAGAAGACGCAACCATTATAATATTTTTTTAATTAATAAAAAAAAGTTCCGTCAAAACACGGAACAGTAACACAAAAAACACTAAAATTAAAACGCGTTCCAATTTGACAGGAGACTAATGGACACTAAATTGTTTCAAAACGGTTTCATCTATTCCGTCTTTTTCTCAAACCTTGGTTTTTATATAAGTATAGTTATCTCACTTTTACGCACGAATCGTATATTACGATGTTACACTAAGTTTATGTTTTACAATGTTCAGAGGGTCTAACTCGACGGTTACTCTAGGGTTGGACGGATATTTCATTCAAATTCATATATTTTTAATTTAAATCACTTATTGAACGTCAAAAACTACCACCCATTCAAAATAATGTGCTTCAGCTCTGAGAGGAACGAGCGTTTAAAAAAGACCGCTTATTTTATTTTTATTTTTTTGGCGTTTTTTTTATAAAAATCTGGATTACAAAGTAGTGTCGTACAATAAAATCTATAATGTATAAGAGCCTGAAGATGTTCGCTCCATTGTCAGTCAGTATCAGATTAAGAAAATAATTTATGTTAAAATAACCTTTACCACACAAACGTTTTTAACAATTCTTTTAAATTTCGTAACACATCTATTTTGTACATTTTCTGGGATCATGTTGTAAAAGCATATACATCCCCCAATAAAAGACTTACTAACTCGAATAACCCGAGTAGTTTATTAAGTTTCAATTCCAATCTCTAAGAATTATTTCTGTAAATGCAGATTAATACAAAACAAAAGCTGTTGTTGATTATAATTATTTTCCTTTCCATGTTGTATTTATAGAACACTTAAAAAGTTTTTTTTTATGTTCGACACTTGGATAATTTCCCGCCGATTTTCAATGACAATTAGACTCACTTAAACTCAAGCAAAAATCTACGTAAAGATAAACCGTTTTTTAACCTTAAACCCCTTTGCATTACTTACAGAATCACAAAAATGCAATATGATATAAATGATGGTCAGACGAGGCAAAAAAGGGCGCCTGTGATCCGGCACTAGCTGTAGAAAAGGTATTGAATAACAAGATGAGTGCACGTCAAGCCGCAGAACGCTATCCGATACCCCGAACTACGCTTCAGCAAAAGTCATTCATGACTGCGCTTTTAGAGGTCTCGCCAATTCCTGGTGCTTCCAAAAGAAGAGCTACTGCACGACGTCGTTAAGCTGAAAGCTTCTCCGTACAAAAAGATGCTGGAAGAGAAAAAAATTAGAATCACATGAGTGAGAAAACAAACAAAAAATACAAATGAAAACCTTCCTCCAACTCACAGACCGATTAAAGAAGAAATACTTTGCCCTTTGTGCGCTGAATGTCATGAAGAAGATTGGATACAGTGCGGAAACTGCAAAATTTTGGTCCTCCGGAATGAGGCTTGTGCAAATATATCGGAGTTAAACGGTCAGTACATTTGCATTCTTACGGGCCGGTACTGAAGGCAATTTTTTTAAGTCTGATTCTTCCTAGTCTTTGAATTGCAATAATAAAGCTGATTATTTCTAAACGATTAATGGTTGTTTGTTACTTTTATTAATAGTACAATAGTTCTTGTAAATATATCAGGAGGAGGAACTTGTAACCTAAAATATTTTGATTATTTTGTACATAAACCTAAAGGTAACGATACTGTAGGACTCTCCCCTACTTATTGTTTGCCATGTCAATCAATTTATTTATGTTCTTAAATATTCTTCAATAAATATTTTTATCATAATTACGTGTTTCAATTACTTGATATATTTGTTAAATTTTAATATATTAGTAATGTATGTACAAGAGGTTTGTTTTTAAAAGTTCCTATTCGTATAAAATCTCATTGTTTTGCGAATAATAAATACTTTTCATGAATAATGACGTATATTTTCATATAATCAAAACTTATATTAGACACATTTTCAAAAATACCGTATAAATGTAAAATATTTATAGGTCTTGTGAACCCCACCCGTGACGGAACTCTACCTAGAACACTTGTATACCTAAGGTAATGTATGTCATATTTTTTCTGAAATGTCTTGAATTATTCTGAATCTGATAATGCCAAAGACAGCCATAATTTCTGACTTCTGAAAGTATTGTTAAACTGCCATGCGCTATGTGCTAAATTGCGATGCATTCAGCTGAAAGGAGAATGCCGGAAAATGGGCTATTTTGCTCACTATCATGCGTCTAAACCAGGTATGCATACAAAATTTTCTTTTAAATTATAAATTCACATATATTTGTTTTAGTCAGATGCGAACAGGGGTTTAAATGTTATTTGAATAGAAAGTAAATAATCGTCTCGAAACAAGCGGAACTGCCATATTAGTCCGGAAACGTCACTGTCACTAAAACACTCACCAAATGTTACCAGTACATTATGAACTCCCTTTTCAATGGGAAAAGCAAGGATAACTACATATTATAGGAAATAAATCGAATGAAAACCAAAACAAACCTAACTTATTCCACACCACTGGTTAAATATTTTTTAATAAAATCATATTAATATGTTCCGTTTGCCGAATATTAAAAAAACTGCACAATGATTAAAAATAATATCAGTATTCATAGAAACATATAATATGGATAGGTATCGATATCTTTTTAAATGGTAGCTTTGGTATGCCAATTAGATCTGCACTTCATGTTTCTTCACCTTATTTTCGGAGCTGTTTATTAAAAAGCAAAGTATGCTTCACCGAACATTTTAACTGCGAGAAACAGCAGCAAGCAAGGCCCCAGAGTATTTACACTACTAGTACACACACAACAGACTATTTATACATGTATCGTGTTGTTTGATTTTTTAACGCGTATCTAATTTTGAAGAAAATATAATACATACCATCTAGATCGTTAAAAAATCCTACGTGGATTAAAAGCCATTCATTTAACATTATTATAATACTATAATTTCCATTATACCGTGGACTCATAACACTAATAATCAATGACACGATTCTACTAGTTTACCCATCGCCACCGTTGAAACTAGGGTAAAACCAAAATCGTAAGTAGAAACACTGTTTGAAATGTCAAGATGATATGGACTTGCATCCCGTGCCACTAAATAAATTAAAAAAAAAAATGTCAAGATGATAGGCTTTGTATGTTTTGTCATAATAACATTGTCATCAATCAACTCCAAGTCCAGCAATCCTACACTAAAACTGACAAGTTCGTTGTAAATTGAAATTGAAAAATTCAGATAACTACAAATTCCCTGTTTATATCTCACTGATTTTTGTTTTACATAATCTTGAGAATTTTTCTAATGTTTTACGGATGATTTGGTTAAGACGCAAGAATAGCCCAATTTTCATACAAGGGTCGGCATTATCCTTTACCTTTTATTGGATAGGAGGTACTTTCTAGCCTTAAATACTGTCACAATTAAAAATAAACAAAATAATAATTTGAATTTGGAATCTGTCATTTTTATATGATTGTTCATTGAGTTTTCTCATTTTGACGCCAATACATTGGTTGTGTGATATTTCTAAACTTGTAAATAATTTTTATAATAACAACTGTAATTAATAACTTTTAAGGATTTTGTATATATGTCGTGTAATTGAAATACAATATATATTCCTCATACTACTCAGTTGTTTTAATCAACCTCCAAAGGCGCAGTCTCTAAAATCGTAAATGCCGTAGCAGCACTTCACTATTGACTATGGCACATTTTTATTGAATACTATATTAAAAGATACTATATCTACTTAAACTATTGCCAATTATTGTGTTACTTTTATGTAGTGAACGCCTCTTTATGTTTAATATGCGTTCACTGCTTTTACCGTTTTACTTTTACCATATCCATAATTCGATTACTCATTACTTGACAGTTTGATTCATGATCATGTGTCAAAATTTTTAAATATTGTCAGTTAGGTAGATAGGTAGTTTTAGTAAATTTTAAGCCAAAATGTTATATTAATATAATATTAATCACTACACCCCGAGGCCAGAAGCGCGAGTCTTGAGAGTTCACATAAAAATAACGAATTGTTTCGTATAGTTTCTTCACGACAAATAGGTAAGTATGCGAAAGCTAATTAATAGTTTATAGTACTGCGTTCTACGGGCGAGTACAATGAGTGTGAATACGGCTCTAAAAAAATTCAGAATTTATATCTGAATACAGAATAGTATTAGTATTGAACTAAGTATCTATTAGCGAAACATAAATATTATGCATCATGTTTATTACTGTAGAAACATTGTCTGATAAATGTTTAATATTAAAAAAAAATTGTTTTCTAAAGCTATCTACAATAAACCCTAGATATTTAAAACTAAACTGTAAAATGCTAAATTGTAACCCTCCGACTATGGTTCATAAAATAACCCAAAATGGAAAGATGGTAGGTAGGGTAGACACATTAAATGGGGTCTTCTTCTCTTCAGATTTAAAACTTATTTTTTATACCTACCTAAAGCATTTTACATATTTTAGTGAAACATTCAATATAAGTAGACTTTTTAAAACTCATTTTCATATTCAATATGTTGAATAGTTCGAAAACAAAAGGTCTAAAATAATTTTGCTTTATGTAACCTGTGGTAACCTAACAACATTTTTAAAATCTTTCTTCTATAAATTATCTTACTGATATTTTTAGTACTTACTATCTATTATTTACCAATATTATATTGTAATCACATTGTTGCCTTTAATTCACAGATTTTGAAATCATGGAATAAATGCAGTAAGGATAGGCTTGGATGTTATATTAATGATCAAGGGAATTATGCTTCCGTTAATGGCTGTTCATTGAGAGTTTGAGACAGACATTCAAGATTGCCGCAAGTTAGCTCTATTATTGTGAACAGTACCATGCAAAATTCTTAGATTTTGTTTCCTGATATTGTAACTTTATTATGAGTACTAGCTATTTAATTGTATTCAGTGAGCTAGAGGTACCGAGAGTACTGCTACATTGACTATTTGTAAGTCATATGACACTTAAGTTCAGGAACATACCCCCACAGCTCCATGTGGGGTCTCATATATAATATATTTTTTTATTTTATTGTATAAATATTTTTATTACTTGCCTCCTTGGGTGCTAGTAACATATTTCATTATGACAATGGTACCTGAGAATGATAATATTAACAACTGTGGATCTGGATTGGTCATGGAGAAAGCAGAGCAACAAAAGATTGAGACCTCAAGCAATGAGAAGAGACCTGGTACTGTTGAGTACCTGAGAGTCCATGGCACTACTGAATGCCCTGCAAAGAGTGAACAACTACCAACCCTTAAAAACTTAGGTCACCCTGCCAACTTCCAGAAACACCCTAAAGCCCCTAAGAAGAAACGGAAGCCCAGAATTCGTCATGCCCCATATTCAAAATACCCTGTATTTGCCCCTGCTACCCTGAACTCTCCAGGTGCCACATGTCCCAACCCTTCAAGAGCCCAGGCCTTGCTGCCAAGAAACTTTCATTCCAACATTGCCCTGGCCTTAGATTTTATGACACATATCAATTATGATGAATTGAATAACTTTGGCCGTAAACTAAGGGAAACAGTAAACAACCCCCAAGCTCGTCTCCGTGCTACTTCTGAGCAGTTGGGAGCTATCAGTGCCATAGTATGCTACTCAATCCCTCCTGAATTCTCATTATAATAACATTTGAGTTATCAACACATACTACACAATGGCATTTAAGCTATACAAGACACCATACCACCATTGGCGACAAAGATGAGGTCTATTGTTTTTCATCACTGGCACTCACCTTTAAGTATGATGTGGAGTGGAAAAAATAAATAATGGAAATACTGGAAGATCACTCTGGCTGCCCAGATAATGCAGTACTGTTATTAAATAAAATTACAGATCAGTGTCGAGATACACATAAGCATTACTCATTAGCAGATACAGTCATTTAGGTCTGCTGTATGAGTACCAAATGTACATAATATAAAGATCATTGCTGATATAAAAATCCACGAACAAAGGCTCACCATAAAATTTGAGCATGTTGAGCAAACAAAATATCATAAGGCAAGCAAGAATGGTAAACAATTATTATAATAGTACAGCAAAACAAACCAAAGGGAGCTAAAACCTTAAAGTAGAATAACATCATAAGTTTGTGATTGTATAATTAAAATGTTTAAGTGCCAAACAAATAAATGTGTGAATTAAATAAACTTAATCATTTTGAAAATATTCAAGTTTCCAGCTGGTGATGATTTGAAAAAAGATTTTGCTAGAAAATGTTTTTTTTCAGTGGAATAGAAGGGTAGATGCCTTTCAGACACCAACTTCAAATATTATGTTTTTTTTATTTGTTTTTTTTATTTTACATATAACTTTCTGAAAGTGAGTTTTGTTCAAGCCAGTTTTTAATATGGATCACTTTATGCAGTTTTCATGTGTGATTCAAAAATTTGTGTTGAAAAATAAAATTTTTTAATTTTATTCTTATACTTATTGCTATTTTACCTGTGTAGCTCTTATCAATATTTTTTGCAGCAATATATATACATATATAGGTATATAGATACCTATATACCTATAAATTTTTGCACGGCAGTTTATGATATGGGTTACATTATAACAATTTTGGTTACCAGTAGGAGGCTCCTTTGCACAGGATGCCGGCTAGATTATGGGTACCACAACCAGTAATGTGTAAGCATTATTGTGTTTCGGCCTGTAGGGCACCGTAGCTAGTGAAATTACTGGGCTGTCTGTATTCAGTGCTAAGCGATCTAGTCATTCACAAACAGAATTTTATAATATAGTTATTATAATGTTGCCCTTACGTCTACTAACTTACATTACAATCTTAACTTAGGCCAATAAGCACCCAATTTTACTTTACTGCTAGATAGATTAAAGAGTGTCTCCACACATTTCACAGGGGATGTCACTTTGTTCATGTGTCTTTTATATCTGTAGATACTTATAAAAAGAACTTCTAATTGAAAAATATAGGCTAAAGTTATAAGCCCCATCATTTTTTTTCGTTGTTTACTGGTTGTTGAATCATTGCTACTTATATTTGCTAGTTCCACTTTAAATGCGGATGGCAGCTAGATTATGGGTACCAACAGCGCCTATTTCTGCCGTGAAGCAGTAATGTGTAAGCACTACTGTTTTGCGGTCTGAAGGCCGCTGTAGCTATTGAAATTACTGGGCAAATGAGACTTAACATCTTATGTCTCGAGGTGACGAGCGCAGCTGAATTTCCGGCTCGTCTCGCCCCTTATTTTCATTAAAAAAAGCACAGAACCACCCCCAAGTTTCTTTTCATATAAGAGCTATGAATGCCACAATATGCTACTTCAAGTCCCATAGATCTGAGAAGTCAAGGAGGACGAAGTAAAACGTGATGTACAGGTATGGACCGTACATACACCTAATCTTTTGTAACTTCTGTAACGTTTTCTCGGAGTAATCGAGAACAGAGTACATCGATTCGGTTAATTTGACCTTGTACCTATATGATTTTTATTTATTCCAACCACTGACTTCATAGAAGATATGTTACTCGTTACTAACGTCTTTTTGAACCGTTAAGACTTACCTGTGAAGGTGGAACTGGTAAATATCCTGACTATCTTCGAACTGACTGGAGGAAGAGACTTGAGCGACCCTCCAAAAATGAGATCTACGGTGCGGTCATCCATGTTTTCTCAGTGTTCTGAAAATCAGTAAACTCTGCTTAACATACATACTTTACGAGTGGGAGGCTCCTTTGCAGAAATGCCGGGTAGATCATGGGTACAACAACGGCGTACATTTCTGCCGTGAAGCAGTAATGTGTAAGCATTATTGTGTTTCGGTCTGAAGGGCGCCGTAGCTAGTGATATTACTTGGCAAATGAGCCCTAATGTCTCAAGGTCACGAGCGCAATTGTATTACCGTTCAGTCTTGGATTTCTAAAGAATCCTGAGTGGCACTGCATTTTAATGCATATGAATGATATGTCATAAAAAATAACACAAAATTATTCATGCGCTATGTATTGGATACTATCATGGCCACTCGAAGGGGAATACTTTCAAAGCAATTTTTTTTTTAATATGTAAGATAAAAAAGAACGCCTTTCTCAATCAGTTATTGGAACCGTCTGAAATGAAAAACAACGATATTTATTTCTAGTTTTTTTTTAAATGTTATGAATAAATAAATATCTTAGTCAAAATTCCGGTTAGTGTTTTAAGTCTACATACAGAATACTCCTCTAACGAAGAATCGGCTGAACGACCGGGTAAGTCGCTAACGTGAAACCCTACTGAGACCAATTAGACACATCTTTCGCCTCTACACGAGGCGTCCTCAAATGCTGTTGACTCGCCGAACTCTGTAAGTAGATTCCTCGGTGGAGGACGCGTATAACCCCTATAGCTAGGCATTGCAGGCATACCAATATTTACGAACCACGCGCCACTTAAACCGCTCGAGAGGCGCGGGTTTGAGACTAGCATCGTTCATAAATTTTAGTTACAAATTTAATTTGTATAATTAATCCCAGAATTGAGGGTTAACACTTTAAAAATAACAAATTGTTTATTCGTTATATTTAGATTAAGAATTAATTATCAATATTAAATTAGTAGCTATCAATAAATTCTTTGTTTATCGCCCGTTACTAAGCATGGACAATCAATCTTAATTCAAGTTGTTTATAGCAAATAGCACGTATTTACGTTATCGTTGATTTCAATTTATGGCCCTTCACAACAGCTGTGTTGAAAGGGCCAAATATTTACACCATTAATTCGATAATTGCTTTATTATCATAACCATAACTTTAACTTAACTAACTGTTTATTTAGTATTTAACTGCTTGAACTTTAAAAATATTACACCTCGGAAAAAGCCTTCGCGTCAATGTAAGAACTGGTCCGAACGTTCATCATTTATTTTGTAATGCGTGTGTTTTTAAAGGCTATGCGTATGCTGAGACGCAGGTGACGCAGCACAGCATAGTACAGACTTTGCAGGGCAGGGCTGAAGAGGCAGACATTGACCAGGAGCATATGCTGAGTTCCCTCATGACTGAGGATCGTGGTCATCAACAAGTGGTCCACACTTGGAGTGAACTATTTGTTTCCATCGGCTTAAGTCCATCGCGGCCCTCACGACGGAGCTAAACCTCGGGGACCTGGAGTCTTTTATTTGGTTGGTCCATCTGGTAGGAGATCAACCAACTAACCAAAGAAAGAAAGTAAAGAAAGACTAATTCGACTTAACCGAGTAGTAGGCATAACAAGTTTATGTTTTCACCTGGTGTATCATTATGATTATAACAGTTTATTATGTATTTCGCTTATTCGCAGAGCAGCTCGAATTGTCGGGGACCTAGTGCTCTGTGAACTGCTGGATCACTTGGCGTTGCGTAGAGACGTCGCTTCATTGTGTGTCTTCTACCGCATTTATCACGGGGAGTGTTCCGAAGAGCTGTTTAACCTGATTCCTGCCGCCGAATTCCACCTTCGCACGACACACCACAAGTTAGGATATCATCATCACCATCTGATGGCGGTCCTCCACAGTGCGGTTTTCAAGGAGCTTTCTTCCACGTACTACAAAGCTGTGGAATGAGCTTCCTTGTGCGGTGTTTCCGGGACGATATGACATGGGTACCTTAAAAAAAAGCGCGTACACCTTCCTTAAAGGCCGGCAACGCTCCTGTGATTCCTCTGGTGTTGCATGAGATTGTGGGCGGTGGTGATCACTTAACAGCAGGTGACCCGTACGCTCGTTTGTCCTCCTATTCCATAAAAAAAATGTCTATGTGATACCTACATGCATAACATTATCAAGACTATATTGAGAGGCAACAGTCAAGATGTTAATTTCTTTAAACATTGCTCGCAATGATTCTTTAGGACCTAGGTTATAAATAGCGCGAATAACCCTCTTCTGCAGCACAAAGATAATATGATTAATATCGGCAGCGTTGACCCATAGCAATATACCATAGGACTATATACTATGAAAATAACTAAAGTAAACTAGTCGCGCCGTATCTATATCAGTTAATTATTTCATCTTTTTAACCGCGTATGGTGCTATATTTCGCTTCGCATTCGCTGCCTATGTATGTACCAATCGTATACCAATTCTTCAGGAAACTCCTTTGCATAGGATGCCGGCTAGATTATGGGTACCACAACGGCGCTTATTTTTGCCGTGTAGCAGTAATGTGTAAACATTACTGTGTTTCGGTCTAAACGGCGCCGGAGCTAGTGAAATTACTGGGCAAATGAGACTTAACATCTTACGTCTCAAGGTGACGAGCGCAATTGTAGTGCCGCTCAGAATTTTTGGGATTTTTCAAGAATCCTGAGTGGTAATGTAATTGTAATGGGCAGGGCGTATCAATTACCATCAGCTGAACTTCCTGATCGTCTCGTCCCTTATTTTCATAAAAAAATAAATAAAAAAAAACATCGCTTCGTGATAAGTGCGGTAGAATCCACATCTGTATCCAGTGCTAAGCGATCTAGTCATTCACAAACATCTATATGGAATTTTATAATATAGTTATTATAATGTTGCCCTTACGTCTACTAACTAACTTACGTTACAATCAATGGGTACAACAACGGCGCACATTTTTGCCGTGAAGCAGTAATGTGTAAGCATTATTGTGTTTCGGTCTGAAGGGTGCCGTAGCTAGTGAAATTACTTGGCAAATGAGCCTTAATATCTAATATTATTGCATTATATAACTGCATTGTAATGGACAGTGTGTAGTGTGTAAGTATAAACTCTAAAATCACTTAAATCCCATTCACCAACTTATCTTGCAGGCGAGATATAAATTAATATGCAAATTAATGCAATAATCTGATTTGCGGCGCTTAATTACAAGAATCGTAACTTAGCTGAAGTGACAGAGTTGCACCGATAAACTATCTATTAAATTATCAACGCGAACTCATATCTCTCCGGTCTGTTGCGGTTTCAAGCATTCTAGGAAGCCTAATTTAGGAAGACTATAGTTTTTAGCACTATGTATTTTGGAATTACAATTTGGTATATTAGGGTAGAATGGGGTTGGACGAGCGATGTCTTTTTTTTCTAAAACTAATTTAACCTGTAATTTCATTATTATAATATTAGGATAGGTAAGATTAAGGATTGATCTCCGCTACACTTTAGCTATACTAGCGGCACGCTATGATGGCCGTTTTGACATATTAAAATAGTGATGTGAAATGTCAATTTATTCTCGAAAATTGACAATTGACAATAAAGAACAGTAATTTGCTCCTTCAATGTAATTATTAATTAATACGAAACTTCATGAGTGGACAAACGTCAAAACGACCATCACAGCGTGCCGTACACATAGATTCAGCACAACCTAAGAACAATAGCTTTTTTATTACGGAAACTATTAGATGCTTGTGTGCGTGGCATCTTGACACTCAATGGCATCTTTCAAATTTCGTAACATACGCTTCGTGTTATTTTATATTGAAATTAATAAAATACTGATGATTTGTGATCACAGTGTCTTTCTTATTTTTGTTGTATTTTTTTTTACATAGTTTTACTACGTAACCCGGCATTATGGCTTCAATCACGTCAACGCCACACATTGTTCGAGTCTAGCTCGAGTACGCCCACTTGGGCGTAGTATTAGTTGCCGCGCTTTGCGACTAAGCCTCCGTTATCTATTTGGAGCGGAGAACGATCCTTAATCTAAGATAATATGGTTATTATTATTATAACAACAGATAATATATAGGGCGTCCCACGGCAATGCCACATGGAGGGTAAGAATATTGTAGATGTAACAATTTACTGAAAAAAAACATTACTTATTTTAGTTAAAAAAATTTAAACTGAATTCATAGGTTTTAAATAATTGCCTGATTGAACCAGGAGTCGAACCCGCTCCATGTGCATCAAAGGCTTCATCATAAGGCTTACTTGTGGCTACACAAAATAGCACCAGAAATAAAAGGAAGACCATGAATTTTAATAATTGATGTAAATTTTGTTCACAAAAAAAATACGTTTAAAAAAAACCGACTTCAAAAACTTAAAAGTATAAAACAACTTTATAGAGATTTAATTTAATACACATCTTATGCGAATCTTATACCTTTTACATGAATAAAATATTGATAGGTCTGAAGTCGGTGCCAAGTTAAATTTAATAGTAATAGTAGGGTGAGAACCTCCTCCTTTTCGAACTCGGTTAAAAATGAACAGCTAACATTGCTGTAAGAATATGCAACTGACATTATCATGTTCGATTCCCGGTTCAATCAGGCAATTATATATTTTTTGTTTTATGGAATAGGAGGACAAACGAGTGTACAGGTCACCTGGTGTTAAGTGATCACCGCCGCCCACATTCTCTTGCAACACCAGAGGAATCACAAGAGCGTTGTCGGCCTTTAAGGAAGGTACTCTCATTATTGGAAGCTCATTCCACAGCTTTGTATTACGTGGAAGAAAGCTCCTTGAAAACTGCACTAAAAAAACTATGAACGCAGTTTAAACTGTTTTTAAATAAAATATAGTATACTTTGAGTAAAATGTTACATCGACAATATTTAAGGTACTCCCCGTCAATTGGTATAGCCCAGGGACACCCTGTATAGCTACGCTTGATTGATACGATTGAATCCGCCTGCCGGCCCCTCTCCTGACGTCATACCCCCACACCCCGCGCGGGCGATGACTCATTTATACGATTCACGTAGTGTGAAGTAAGCTGTTTTAAGCTTCAATTTTATTATGAGGGGATAAGCGCTCATTTCAAATATTTTTATTCAAAACTAGCTGACACGACAGACGTTGTTCTGTATATAATAAATAAAATAATGTTTTTATATGAATTTGTCAATAATATATCATAACATCAAGAATTACTTCGTAAAATATGCACCCTGCTGTCGTAATGAAATTGTTTCACAGCAGAACTGTTAAACCGTGCGTCAATAAATTCTCTCATAGAAATTATGTATGGACACATCAAAGGAAAAATAAAATCGTTGTTTTTTTTTTTAAATTCCGAACATTTTCCTATTTATTCACCTTTTAAACCTTCTCTGGACTTCCACAAATAATTCAAGACCAAAATAAGCCAAATCGGTCCAGCCGTTCTCGAGTTTTAGCGAGACTAACGAACAGGAATTCATTTTTATATATATAGATAGGATGAAACATCACTTATTGAAAGTCAAAAACTACCACGCATTCCAAAAAGAATGCCTCTGGCCTGAGAAGAACGGGCGCAACAAACTCAGCGGGTTTTTTTTTTCATAAAAATTATATTTAAAAAGCAATATTATAATTGATTATAATTTAGCCTGAGGGCGGTCGTTCCAATCCCAATGGTATCATTATGTTAAGTGAGTGAAAGTCATTTATGTTATAGTAACCTTTACCACACAAACGATTTATAACAATTCTTTTGAATATCGAAATACTTTTATGTTGAACATTCTGTGGAATCTTGTTGTAAAAGCATATACTCGTACATCGTCCCACAAAAGACTTACTAACTCGACTTAGCCGAGTAGCAATCCGAGTAGGCATTATAAGTTTATGTCTATTCCTGGTGATATAAGAAATAGAACAGTAGCGTTACTCCGCGGTCTTCTTGAAATTTATATCTACGTCTGGACGGATCGCTAGGGTACATACAAAGAGATTGATGACGCGGACGGTGCGGTGCAGCTAATTTAACTCGGACAGCGACCAGTCTCGACGGTCGGCGTACGACGTGGCACTCAATAGTTTCTCCCCAAGATTGCTTAGCGGCTGAGTAAATCGTGCGTATGTGTGCGTGTGTCGAAAGCGAAAATCTCAAGTACGCACTAAGCACATAAAACACAAGATAACAATAATAAATAAATGATGATGAAATAAAGATTACGAAAAGTTTAAATTTGTGTGCTTCTAGAATAAACTCACATCAAAAGCGAAAGAGCTATCAAGTATCAATCTATCAATTTAAAACTTATATTAAAAGAAATTTAATAAGGGAAGCCTATTGAAGAATAGATGATTTTATAAATGAGTAAGAAGCTTTGCCAGATGTCGCAGGATCTCGAAATGATAGCTTTATTGATATTTGTCCTTTAGGTTAGGTTTGGTTAGGTTATGACTCATTTCTCTCTACGATATCGTAATCATGGCAGGGACCATGGAAAACTTATGCCATATGCTCGATGGCCTCAATACAACTTTCCAAGGAGTAGGTCTCAAAATGATCATGGACAAGACGAAGATCATGTCTAATGTCCATGTCGCACCTACTCCCATAACAATTGGCAACTGTACTCTCGAAATTGTCGACGAGTAGGTACGTCTACTTCGGGCAAACAATCCAACTGGATTGCCTAACTAGGCAGGTCCAATTTCGAGAGAGAGGTCACTCGTCGAATCCAACTCGGATGGGCAGCGTTCGGGAAGCTCCGTAAAATCTTCTCGTCCCAAATAACGCAGTGTCTGAAGACGAAGGCTTTCAACCAGTGTGTTGCCAGTGATGATTTACGGTACGCAGACGTTGTCGCTAATTATGGACCTTATGAGAAAGCTCATGGTCGCTCAGAGGGCAATGGAGAGGGCTATACTCGAAGTTTCCCTGCGAGATCGAATCAGAGATGAGGAGATCCGTAGGAGAACCAAAGTTACGGACATAGTCCAAATTATTGCGAAACTGAAGTGGTAATGGGCTGGGCACATAGTTCGACGGACAGATGGCTGTTGGAGCAGTTCTAGAATGGCGACCACGTACCGGAAGACGCAGTGCTAGTAGGCCCCCCACAAGATGGACTGACGATCTGGTTAAGATTGCCGGAATACGTTGGAGGAGGGCAGCGCAGGCCAGAGGCCTTTGTCCAGCAGTGGACGTCTTCTGGCCCATCATGATGATAACTCATTTAGTGTACCTATAGTGAAATTTTATACTACATGGACACATTATCTCTGGACCTCGCTGGAACGTGAAGCCCCCTCCTGTTCCCCTTTCACCCCCTCGCTCTTGTTGCGTCAGACCGGTTTGTAGTTTCATTACCGTTAGGTTTATGTCCTTATGTTTTATGCTATGCTCTATGCTCTGATATTTGAAGTTTTCATTGTTACAGTATGACTTTTGTTGTTAATAGTTCTGTAGTTTCTATTATAGGTACTGTTTCGCTTTAATAGTACCTATTACCAGAAAAATAAATACTTTTTTACTTACTTAACCCAGATTCTTTCATTGTTTTTTCATCATACAATAATAATAATAAGAATCTACTTTATAGTTGATAACCTGCTCAACTTAAGATAGAGTCACAACCTGTGAGTTGAACAAGACATACCAAGATTTACGAACCATGCATCACTCCAACGGTTGGCTCAGTAGGTAAGAGAGCTCGACGGAACCCGTGAGGTTCGAGTCCCGCATCGTTCATAAATTTTGGTAACAAATTTAATTTGCTTAATTAATCCCAGATGTGGAAGATATCACTTTAAAATGACAAATTGTTCATTACATCATATATTATTTGTTAAATTGTCGACATTAAAAATGTGTTTCAATAAATATG
>CATIXQ010000026.1:8800963-8829023 GCA_949711755.1 Leptidea juvernica
ATCTCGAGCGATTACCAATTTCGTGGTCATCTGGAAGGCAAAGCCAAATTGGCTTCAAAGAAACTGGGCGTCATTAATAGAGCACGGCAATACTTCAAGCCGGCCCACATACTAGCGCTCTACAAAGCGCAGGTCCGGCCACACATGGAGTATTGCTGTCATCTCTGGTCCGGCGCACCCCAGTATCAGCTCGATCCATTTAACCGCGTGCAATGCAGAGCAGCTCGAATTGTCGGGGACCCAGTGCTCTGTGAACGGCTGGATCACTTGGCGTTGCGTAGAGATGTCGCTTCATTGTGTGTCTTCTACCGCATTTATCACGGGGAGTGTTCCGAAGAGCTGTTTAACCTGATTCCTGCCGCCGAATTCCACCTTCGCACGACACGCCACAAGTTAGGATATCATCCTCACCATCTGGATGTGTGGCGGTCTTCCACAGTGCGGTTTTCAAGGAGCTTTCTTCCACGTACTACAAAGCTGTGGAATGAGCTTCCTTGTGCGGTGTTCCAGGGACGATACGACATGGGTACCTTCAAAAAAAGCGCGTACACCTTCCTTAAAGGCCGGCAACGCTCCTGTGATTCCTCTGGTGTTGCAAGAGATTGTGGGCGGCGGTGATCACTTAACAACAGGTGACCCGTACGCTCGTTTGTCCTCCTATTCCATAAAAAAAATATTGCAATAACACGTTTGACTTAAAATGTGCTAGCATTACTTTATACAATTCAATGTCGACCGTTAAGAGACTCAAATGGAAATGTCATAAATGTAGGAAAAGCTGTACACAGGAAATAAAAAATCTTTCGAATACTGAACAGCTGACACAAAGTTTCTCGTTAGATAAAACCATTTCAAATATTAGTAATTTATCCAGCAAGAATACTCTCACACTACATAATCAATCATTAGAAAATATAACATTTTGTAGTTCAATGGAAGACCTACATAATTCTACATTCAGAGATGTCAGCATATGTAGTTTAGCAGATCTTGGTACTGTCGAAAGCTCACAGGTTTTAGATCTTAAACAGGACTTAGCAACCCTATCTGGGCAATTAGAAAGTGCTCATGAAGAAATTGCAAAACTAAATATAGAATACACAAAACAAAGAAAGATAATTGAAGAAAATGAAAAACAAATAGAATTACTAAAAACATTGCTAAGCGACGGTAATTCTTCAATCAACTCCACACCGCTACGAACAAAGACAAAGAAATCTAAACGCACACCGTCAGTAAAATCAAAACTGACTGTCATTTATTCGCCGATGACATATCAATAATTATGACATCTAATAATAAAAATGAGATTGATATTTATGAAAGTGAAATTAACAATGAAATTAATACAGTGGTAAATTGGCTAGAGGATAATAATCTTCAAGTTAATATTAAAAAAACCTCATTTATGCAATTTAGTTTAAGTAACCGCTCTAATAACTATAGCCTTAAGATAAATTATACAAATACCCAAATAGAAGAAGCTCTGCATGTTAAATTTTTATGAGTACTTCTAGATAAAAATCTAAAATGGAAAGAGCATGTAGACATGGTATGCCAAAAAATTGATAGATATGTTTATGTGTTATATAGATTGCGTAAAACGGCTTTACTAAGTACAGTCCTGGCAGCTTATCATGGTTATGTCGCATCAGTACTTCGATATGGACTAATAGGGCTTTCATAGCCCAAAAGAGATGCTTAAGAGCTATGACAGGAGCTTTTTACTTAGATTCGTGTGAATCACTGTTTAAAGAATTACGTATTCTTCCATTTCCCTGTATGTATATATACGAAATATGTATCTTTGTCAAGCAACATGGCCATTTACAAAAGCAAGAGATATTTATCCGAGAAATACAAGAAACGGTGACAGACTGGTGATTGCACACAAATTTCATAATGCATCCTACGGAAAATGTAGCTATGTCATGTGTATAAAAATATTTAATAGACTCCCTCCAAGCTTACGCGTATTACCCGTCCAACGATTTAAAAAGGATCTTTTTACATGGCTTAATATATAAATGTTTTTATTCCATAAATGAAATGTTGACACATTAGGTTAAATTAAATTGACTTTAACATATATATATTAATTCTGGTTTTTAAATAATGACTTTTAAGTGCTTAAAATATAGAGTTTGTTAATGTTAAATCAATTATAATAATAACTAGAATTTTGTTAATAATAATTTTGCATGCCAGAAATGGCCGATAACATTGATACATTAAAACTATTTACACCCATTGTTACATGTTTTCTAGCTAAATAAAGGATTTATTTATTTATTTAATTTATATATTTCTTTTGTGCGTCTGTTGTAACTGAACTCCTCCTAGACGGCTAGACCGATTTTAATGAAACTTTCTGTGTCTTCAGGTGGATTCGAGAATGGTTTAGATTCACAATAATTGAACTACCTCCTAAACGACTGGGCCGATTTTGATGATATTTTTGTGTGTTTCAGTGAATGTGAGATTGGTTTAGATTCTCATTTCGGTCCATATAATATAATTCTCCTGTTCATGTGTATGTTAGTTAACGTAACGGCTGGACCGATTTTTCAAATTTAAGACGTGTGTACAGGACAACGTTTGTTGGGTCCACTAGTATATTATCTATCCCTATCCAGAAAAAATATATAGAAATTTCATGTCAGGTCCGTGACAAATAAATAGGAATAAAGGAAACCCTCTTCTTTTCTAGTCCGTTAACTATGTTTTAATCTTAGATTAAGGATTGGTCTCCGCTGCGCTCCAGTAAGACACCGCAGGCGTAGTCGCAAAGTCCGGCAACTAATACTACGCCCAAGTGGGCGTACTCGAGCCAGTGAATAGATTCACGCGCACGGCCACCGGAGCGCCGTGGTTCGTTCGTAACGTAGATCTCTATCGCGATCTTGAGCTGCCGACCATCGCTCAACATTTCAAGGAGATATCGCGACGCTACTTTGATAAGGTGGCCGAGCACCCTAATATCTTGGTGAGGGAGGCATGTGCTTACACTCCTCTAGACCACAGTCTGAACAAACAGAGGCGACCTCGACACGTACTATATTACCCGGACGACTATATTACGATCGCGAACGCGACACCAACACCATCACCAACACCGACACCAAACCAACCACACCGCCCTCGAAGACGTAGGCGCGGCCGTGTACGTCAAACCGGTGCCACTTTTCGATTCACTTTGACGATTTCCAGCGGCCACAACCTAATATAATACGATTCACACACTTTGATAGAAGCCCGACGAGATAGTCCTCGTCCTGTAATCGTTTAACACCACTCACACTCACATCACAAATCACACACCTACAATAACACTACACACAAATAGTCACACACTTACATACACTCACACATACTTACATACATATATCACCGCACTCGCCGGCGAGTGCGAAATCTCTTCAAACCTAGAGTCCACTGGACTTACAGATATATTAGATCGTTAGTGATCTTCTCTCCATCCAGCCTAGTGAGCAGGCGGTCCGAGGTTCGAGTCTCCTTCCGAGACGCCCTGCGCCTGTGAACTACATTTTCGGCCTTCAAGGCCCCCGCCCGGCTTCGCTGTAAAAGCCTTCAGGGCTATCAGCACAGAGGAGGTTTTTAGTCGGTAGGGGGTGTTTACACCCGAGCCCGACATATGGGCCCCGTTTCGGGGTCTTCAATACGTAAATGTATTTTACTCCTCTCGAAAAAAAAAAAAAAACTCGAGTCAGTCTCGAACAATGTGTGACGTTGACTTGCCACATGTTTTGTTTAACTTTGCTAATAATTGAAACTAAATGATATGCATGATAATAACAATTTCACTGTAAAATAACACGAAACGTATGTTACAAAATTTGAAAGATGCCATTGAGTGTCAAGATGCCACGCACACAAGCATCGTGCCAATAGTTGGCAAAATTAAAAAGATATTGTTCTTAGGTAGTGCGGTATCTAGTTGGAGACCAATCCTTAATCTAATAATTTAATTAAAAAAATATATAAGACTGTAGGTACAACGACGGAACTTCATATAACTAATAGATAAAGACGTACCTGCTTGCTTCCTTCAATCGATGATTTACACTTTGACCTTAATGCTAATGTCGCTTATATCGATTTTGTATCACGGTACCTACTACGAAAAATTAATTTAAATTCGAACTATATTTAATTTTAATTCATGCATCACTTATGAACAACATTCTAAAAACAAATCGCTATCTGGAAAAAGTTTCAAAGAATGACCGTTTTACTTTAAATTTGAATTTAGAATTATATAATTTCTGCGAGACACAACAGTCCAAAGATAGTTCTTAATTTAAATTTAGCAATTGTAAGTTTTTTGTTTATATTTTTAAAACGTGTGGGCCATGGCAATGAATTGATAGCACTGTGTTTGTTTGAAAATGCCAAGAGTGAATATAAAATAAAATTGTTATTTTGTTTCCCGGCAACCGATGTGGTTATTTCGCTTTCATAGCTCTATCATAGTGCCAAGTTTAGTGAGCTATTGTTACTTTATTGATTAAACATTTCAAAAGTAGATTTGTCTGTCAGTGCTTTACAGTATTTTTGTGGTTTTTGATCTTATTATGCAATTATACTCTTTGTTTTCGCTATTACGATACTCAACATCCAGTTTTACCCAACATCTTCTAAATAAGCGATATCTATTCCCCCTTATCTCTTTCCATTTCTTTATCTTCTTCTATACTGACTCTAAGCATTGGATATATTATATTCACAAATTTTAAGGAAGAACAACTATATGACATTTAAAATATCTAGAATATCACTAACGGTCGCTCCCAATATTCAGTCTATCTCTTACTTGAGATAAAAATTGTAACTATCGTTGACTTTTCTATCCCAATAAACTTATCGACGGTAACTCACCTTATCCGTACACGCAGTCTGTCAATGGGATGACGTATAGCTTACCAGCGATAGAGGTTTGTATGGAAATTGCAATTCACGCGTCCCAATATAAGGCGATAAGATTGACTTATCTGGTATATTGGGATAGCTTCAGATTATTGAAACCTAATTACTGACAGTAAAAAGTAGTAATTTATCTCTATGTGTAGATAGTATATTGGGAACGGCCGTTAGTCCATCAAATCACGTTTATATGACGTAGTTACAGCTTACATGCACAAGTAATTAAAATTAAGTGAGCAGTTTTGAAGTACAGCTAGGATAGGATTATGTTTCCACATTATTTAAATATTATCGTCATAACATCGCTCTCCGCTCAGTCTCGCCAGCCTAGCGAAACTTAAGAAAAAACCGATTCACTCGATTGTATGAAACGTGCAGTCATTGATAGATTGACAGATGACGGCTATAATCTTTTAAAAAATGGAGATAACTAAAATCCACTACGTTTTAAGCAACTGTTTACTTCCAAACTTAGATGAATTCGTCGCCAATCCTCATACTAAGCAATTTGTTATGTTTTTAAAGTGATACCCCTCCCTTCTAGGATAAATACACAAATAAAATTTGAAAACAAAATTTTATGAACGATGCGGGGCTCGAACCCACAACCTCTGGCGTGACAAACACATAACAAATTGTTTAGATTTACAAGAGCGAAATCTCATTTCCTAATATGCAAATTTTGGGGTTGAACAGGCTATCAACTGTAAAGTAGACCCTGTAGATGAAGCCACAACCTGAGAGTTAAAGAAAGCATACAAGATTTTATGACGATACGTCACACGGTTAGCTCAGTTGGGAGAGCACTGGCACGCAACGCCAGAGGTCGTGGGTTCGAGATCGTTCATAATTTTTTTTTTCAAATTTTATTTGTGTATTAATTCTCATACTTTAATTACAATATTTCAAACTTATGTCAAATCACTGCACCCTTCTTAGGCAGTTCCGCCTCTTAGTATTTACATCTTCTTTGGTCGCATCCATGAATTTTTTACCCTCATCCTATGCGACAAATGAATTACTTCCTTATAATCGGTTTTCACAAAGATCCTTCGCACCTGGGTTTTCTACTTTCATTTCCATTTTAATTTCCTCGATGAAACACAAATGCAATACCTAGTTCAGCAATCAACACCGTATCTCTGATCCAATCATGGTACGAGCTGGTACCATTATGCTAGAAACTTTATGAATTTAAAATAGATGCCACTTCTGGCCTATATACTGTGGTTTGTAACAGATAAATTTACATTAACTTAAGTAGTTATATATAACTTAAAACACTGCAGTGTTATTGCGTGTTTTCAATTCGATTATTCGTAAGTAAAAAAGTGGGGCAAAAGCGATCCACGTCACGTACCGATGTGTTTCCCATAATAACATTTTTTATGACAATAATGGACGAGACGAATAGGACGTTCAGCTTATGGTAATTGATACGCCCTGCCCATTAAATGCAGTGCCGCTCGGGATTCTTGAAAAACCAAAAAAATCTGAGCGGCACTACAATTGCTCTCGTCTCCTTGAGACATAAGATATTATTACTCATTTGCCCAGTAACTTCACTAGCTGCGGCGCCCTTCAGACTGAAACACATTATTATGGTAATATTTACACATTACTGTTTCACGGTAGAAATAGGCGCAGTTGTTGTACCCAAAATCTAGCCGGCATCCTGTGCTAAGGAGCCTCCCACTGTTAAAATTCATAATATTATGTACATTTATTAGATGTTCTTATGATAAAGCTATACTCACACGGGATCATAATAATTGAGAACCAAAAAACTTAAGACAACCACCTCTTTTAATTTTATTCTTCACACGACGCAGCCCTAATTTACTGTTGTAGCTCAGACCCTAATCCTGTGAACGCTGAAGTTCCACAGTTGTTTGTCCTATCTCCTGAACTGCTCCTTTTTCACATCAATGATTAGTTGGGCTACTTCATACCGTAAACCACAGCCAAGTTTTACTCTCCAGTACCGGAGGGACTTGTATCTTCTATCGTGAATTATGATGGCTTTAAATTCACCTTGACCACCAGAAGACTCAACTTTGCCTTACCATTGAAAAAACCATGAAATGTTGTATGCCCTTCTACAATACTCCCTCCGAATACTGGCTTTCAAAAGATCAAGTACCTATTGCTTATTATGTATCATGTCAGCTTGATGTGTTAACAAGCGCTACCAACGTCATGAACTGCCATAAGATGTCCCAATTAATTTAATAAAAATAACTATAATAGCATATAATATTTCGATCTTTAGTTAACTTGATTCGTGTAAGTTAGTTGGCACTACAGTAGTGCCAACTAACAGTTGGTAGCATCATGACGGTAGGTAGAGTCATGCCCTATCTCAGCGGATATAGTGCCGCTTGCTCCTCTCTCTCCCCAAGAGAAGGTCGCCTTCGATGAAGGCTTAGAGGGCACTTGCCCAAAGCCAACCTCAGGTGGTGTTTAGTGGGTGTCTACTAAGGCACCTAGGTTCTACTTGAGTCCCACATAACCAACCCAGACTTAGGCTGCGTTGGTATACATGTGAATTCACCACCTGGCTCCCGTCGTTATCCCGGAGGGTAGCCCTTTCCCTTTGTTTGGGCGCAAAAAAAAATTCGAGTGGTCATTATTTATTGTGAATTCTAAGGGGACACTATGCCCTAGTTCTCTTTTAATTTTTAAGGATAACATTAAATTTAAATACAGATGTAACAGTTTTATTACGTGCCCTTAAATAACCAACCCCTTCTACAACCATTCCCTATTTAAAATATAAAAGTTATCCGTGTGTAACTCATTTTTTAAATTTCTACAGCATAAGTGTAAATCCTTTGAAAACGACTACTCAATAAGGTAGAAAAACATCACATACCACCTCTCCAAAAAAGAAGGAGGATTGCTGATATAACTGCTCTAGTTAAAATTGCTCAATCTACAATTAATTCCCCTTATCTCCTTTCACTCGTAAACCTCAGAGTTCCTCTAAGGTTAAGTAGACAACCAATTACTTTACAAATTAGTCGTAACTCATCGAACTATAGAAATAACTCATTCTTTGTAAGATCTGCAATTAATTTTAACAATTTAATTGACTTTCCTGACTTCAACACCTTTGATATATTTAACTCTAACCCTAATTTGAGTTAACTATAATTCTGACCCAATGTTCTAACTATTGCCCTTAGTTTATGTTCTTTATTGAGAGGTACCTTCAAACTAATGTTTATTTAATATTATATTATAATTAAAACTATGTAATGTTTATTAGTGACGTATAAATATACTATGTTACCACGATTCATACAAATAAATCATTTCATTTCATTTCTTTTAGTAGTTTAGAGTAAGAAACCCTTTTTTATTAAGTATAGGAAATACTTTAGATAGATTTAGCTAGTATTATAGAACTCTTTAAAATAATAATGTATATTTTACTGCTAAGTTACTGTATTTAACAATAATTTCTATTGTTGATACATATAAGTGAAAACTGTATTGGTATAAACTGTAAGTTTTCCGAATAAAATAAAATATATTTTATGGAAACAAAATTGACTGCAGATTCTTAAAACTGTGTTATTAAAAAACGCGAAGTAAAGTTTTGTCTTGTTCTTACCTTTGTCACTACAGAATTTTAATATGACAGGGAGAAGTTATTTTAAACATGGAGTAAATTTTCATTGCATTTATTATTAAAACAGAAAGTGTTTTCTAAAATATACTTTTCACTTCTCATGCTCTGAAATTGCTTATTTGTGCACTATATAGGATGCACAAAATCGATTTTTGTGCACAAGTGCATTAACGTATCTACTCATAATTTATGTATCTATATTAAGGCAAATAATAAATGAGCCATACAGCCAAACACAATAAAAAGTTCAGAGATAGAATTTGTTATTTTATAATATTTACTTTAATTCATTTGCCTCATGTGTTTTTTAAGACATAAAAGATATTAAAATTAAAATTAAAATACGGTAGGTTATTTAATTAATTAAAAAAATATATATATTACAAAATTAATTTAATAGTAGGCTGTATAGGTCTGGACCCCAAGCCTAATATCAATTTCATAAGATTAAAAAAAAAGCGGCGGGAAACAGGTCTTGTATTTTCGTGCGTTTATTAAATTCGTCAAATTTGCTAAAATTGTTAAAAAATGTCCATGTTATACTACTGTTTTATTTCCTCGCAATCCAAATGAAAAGCAGAGTTTATAACTCGTCCACAAAACCATTTTATCCTCGACATTGCTAAAAGTCTCGGATAAAAATGGTTCGTTTTGTGCACTCGTTGTGAAATCTACTATTGATACCGCATAGCACGTTTTGAGTCATCATATAATTGTAGGAAAGTATATATATAATATATACCTAGGTTCGTCAGCTGAAGTTTGGCAATCGTCCATTTTAATATTGATTAGCCAGACTCTCTCAAGGTCCTCCTTAAATTATCTTATCTACAGTTTAGTTTTTTGGCTTCGTTCGTCTACCTACAAAAGCCAGCATTTAAATAGTCATTTTCAAAAGCCGGCATTATATTAATCAATAATTATTTAGCCAACAATAATTTAACTTCAAAGGACAGGTCAAGAGTACCCTAAACCGAAGATTATTATTCCTTTCATACATGAAAGGAATAATGAAAGTGGACGAGGCGAAACAAGTATGTAAGGATCGTAGCAAGTGGAAAGAAGTGGTCTCTGCCTACCCCTATGGGAAAGAGGCGTGATTATATGTATGTATGTATGTACAATAATTTAACTTTGAAAATTTATTGAATTAGGCGTTATTTTGCAGAAATCCGTAATTATCTAAATATTGCGAGTATTAATAATTCCGCGAAACATTTACGGCCGTTTTCTATAACGTATCTCTAGTTACGGATATATTGCTATCACCGTTTAGTGACAAGATCTTATCTATCCATAGTTATTTCCAATATAGTTATAGTTTAATACTATCTATCGATAGGTTATTGAAATGTAAGTAAGCGTAAAAGGATAAGTCTATCTATCTCTAGTAAGTTAAACTGAGGATAGATAGGTTATTGAAAACGGTCATTAATTGACACCGGTCACTCACTCGGAAACAATAATAGAATTAATATTCTACATATCTGTGAAAAAGGATTCCGCTTGTGTTGGAACAATTAGAAATAATAAAACACAAAAATAACATGTTTACATAGTTCAATGAACAAACAAATTTGGTCTCTTCACCATTGTTACGTATCTCTTCCGTAATTAATACGTCATCATTTGAATAATTTAACTTTGGGTATGTCAAAAATAACGAAACATGTTTCCAATTTCAATATAACAACTTTTTTCTGATGGATTCTTATTTTATACTAAACCATCACTGCTTAGATATTATTTAGGCCCATTAAAATGTGAACAAAATCTGATTTAATTGTCAGATTGGCTTCGGATCACTATTTTCGGTTGTTTTAGGAGTAACGACGTAAAACGAGCTATTCCTTGTAATGTATTCTAATGTGTCATCATTTCAGCCGGAAGATTTCCACTGACAAAGGCCTCCCCCAAAGATCTCCACGACGATCGGTCCTGCGCTGCCGTCATCCAACCTATTCCAGCAATCTGGATTAGATCATCGGTTCATCTTCGGGGATCTCATCCATCTCCATCTTCTCGTTGTCATCTTTGTCCATCCTTTTCATGTATACCTTTATTTTATTATTTATGTCGGGAACGTTTCTGATTCTTTGGAACAAATATTGTAATTTGACAAGGCTTTGCGTTTAAAATATTTCGATATAGGCGTGTTTCTCGAAACATTTTAATAGAGCAACATTAATAATATGCTTAATAAAGATTTGCAATACCTAATTATTTAATAGGTAATATATAGGGCTTAGATTAAGGATTGGACTCCGCTGCGCTCCAACTAGATACTGCAGGCGTAGTCGCAAAGTGCGGCAACTAATAGTACGCGCAAGTGGGCGTACTCGAACTAGGCTCGAACAATGTGTGACGTAGACGTGCCACATGTTCTATTAAACTTTGATAATACTTGAAACCAAAATGCCGGGTTGCGTAGTAAAACTTTGTAGAAATAATACTACAAGAAATAAGAAAGACAGTGGGATCACATTTCATCAGTAAGTATTTTGTATTTTATTAATTTCATTGTAAAATAACACGAAGCGTATGTTACAAAATTTTAAAGATGACATTGAGTGTCAAGATGCCGCACACAAGCGTCTAATAGTTGCCGTAATAAAAAATCTATTGTTCTTAGGTAGTGCGGTCTAAATGAAGCGCAGCGGAGAACAATCCTTAATCTAAGAACTGATGTAGGCACATTTTCTTGGATGCGCTGTCGCGAGCCGTTTTACTGTCTGTTTGAACTCCACGGTGAAATTATAATATCATCAATAAAGCAATGCCCCATCTGCGACATGTTTTTTTTTAATTTACAATCCTAAATGACAATGTAATCCAACCTGGCCATAACACTATAAACAGTATTTATAATCTGTGACGATAATAAGGGGCATGAAAAGCAATCCATTAGTAACAGTGTATGCAAGCCGCACCTTACAGTGTGGCTACTGGGCGTAGTCTGTGGGACTGGTATAGGGCATAAGAGGTAGCGGGAGTAACGACGATAAGCAGTATAAAAATCAATGATAAAACCACCCACAAAACGACTGAAAATATTATTCCGCTCTATAGATTGAAATGATGTAAAATTGATGGCATAATAAAAACAATCCCTAAATGAAGCCAGCTGTTGTTTATCATTTGGCCCCTACTGTAAACAAACGTCACTTAATGTCAAAATGCGACTCAGAAGAAACGCTTTCGAGTTCCGAAATGCAGGCATATTATATGGGCTAGTATATATAAGCTATTTGTTAGAAATTTATTATTTATAAACATACCAAAAGCTAAAATAAAATTTATTTGAAATGATTAATCGTGGCGTATCTACTTTTAAAATACAGTTTTATTTACTAGTTTTGATTATATTGTTTGTTGAGAAGATTGGAAATTGATATACAATTATTGACTATAGAATTTAAAATGAAAGATTCAAAACACTGTTAAAACAAATTCTCTCGATAGAAAAGTAGCACTAAATTGAACTTTCGCGAAAAATTGTTGCAAGAGCACAGAGGTGCAATATTTTTTAAATTAATAGAAGAATCAATTTCATCTTTATCAGAAAGATAATTGAGCCGAATTTAAATATTTTCTGAAAAACAAAGTCGTGGCTTCTTTCCATATTATAACAAATTGGGACGAAAAAACAATAAATAAAAACATATTATTACAACAAGGCAACTAAATATATATATATATATATTTATTAGTCTTAGATTAAGGATTGGTCTCCTCTGCGCTCCAACTAGATACCGCACTACCTAAGAACAATAGCTTTTTCTATTACGACAGCTATTAGGTGCTTGTGTGCGTGGCATCTTAACACTCAATGACATCTCTCAATTTTTGTAAATTGTATACGCTTCGTGCTATTTTACATGGAAATTAATAAAATACAAAATACTTAATGATAATATGTGATCCCAGTGTCTTTGTTATTTCTTGTAGTATTATTTTTACAAACTTTTACTACGCCACCCGGCATTTTAGTTTGAATAATTAGCAAAGCTTAACAGAACCTGTGGCACGTCAACGTCACACATTGCTCGAGACTGGCTCGAGTACGCCCACTTGCGCGTAGTATAAGTGTCCGCACTTTACGACTACGCTTGCGGTATCTAGTTGAAGCACAGCGAAGACCAATCCTTAATCGAAGAATTTGACAATTATTTTAATATTTCTTAACTTATAACTTAAGTTTCTTATTTTTATGTATTGACCTGAAATTGAAGGAAAACGATTTTTTTACTTTTTCACGTCATTTTAAAAATTGACATGTGTTATGTATATCATGTGTTGCTAGACCTTAAATAAATAAATAAATTATCATATTCGAAACAGCCTGTACCTTGGGCCATACGTCGCCGGAAACGCGTCTATTTTTGTAGCGATTCCTACCTGCTTTTCCACGATTACGGCTACTATAAACCGTGTTCCGGCGGGCGGCGGCTACACCTACAACTACATACTTACTTGGTCTAAAACTGAAACTTAACGTTACTTTGTTTCTTACAACACGCCACACTAAAGATTATTTGAAGATTATTTTTTAGCAGACTTCTTTCTCCGTTAGACAACTTACCACCGGGTACTTTGTAGTATAAATTATTGAAAGCATCATAATGTAAAAAGGAAGTTATTGTAGGTTATATATATAACATAAGTACATCATACATGCACATATATTGCGTAATAAATCTTCGTAATACTCGCCGGCGAGTGTGTTGCTTCTTTTTCTCAAAAGACTTCCAGACTATCAGACCATATTAGATCGTTAGTGATGTTCTCTCCTTCCAATAATCACACAGCCGGTCCGAGGTTCGAGTCTCCTTAAGAGACGCCCCGTGACTGTTGTTGTGTGATATTTGCGGCCTCCACGGCCCACATCCTATGTCGCTGGGAAGGCTTTGGAGTCACCAGCATAGGGGAGGTATTTAGTTGGTAGGAGGAGTCACCCGGGCCCGACATTTGGGTACTGTTTCAGGACCTAAGTAAGTGTATTTCCCTCTCCTCGAAAAACATAATTAAACTTTAATTTTAAAATCGCGCCAGTAATTTTCAGAGAGTCAGAAAGCATTGTCCGTATACGGACCAATAAAAAGGCGCAAGAACAGATAAGAATACTTACAGTTCATCCATCATTATCATTTCAGCTGGAACACGTTCACTGCTGGAGAAAAGCCTCCCCTAAAGATCTCCATTATCATCAGTCGTGCGCTGCCCTCGTCCAGGTTACTTTACTTACACTTACTCGCATTTATAATTACGAATAACAGACATACTCTCAAAACTCTTTTTATTTTCAAATGCTCACAATAGAACATTACAACAGATAAAATCCTAAGAAAACTGTTTATTAGCGCCTACAACATATTTCTAGCAAAATTTTTCGTTCGTGTTCATTGTAATTGTCAAATATTTATATTATGATGAATATGGATGTTTGTTTCCCAGTCATGGATGTTTAGGAATTTATGATTGTTTAAGTAAGTATATTGTATTAAATATATCGTTGTC
Organism: Leptidea juvernica; assembly: GCA_949711755.1. Taxonomy (NCBI): domain Eukaryota; kingdom Metazoa; phylum Arthropoda; class Insecta; order Lepidoptera; family Pieridae; genus Leptidea; species Leptidea juvernica. The sequence goes on from CATIXQ010000026.1 coordinate 8,815,062, forward strand.
TTGCAACCCATGGCATAGCCTGTGCCTAGTTTGGGGCAAGATAATTTGTGTAGATATGTGTCAGTTTTATTAGTATTATTATTGTACTGTTTAGTTACATTTATACAATAAATTGTTTACATAAAACTGCCTAAAAGCCTTAACCTATAATATCGTCGTCGGTGTGTTACTATATCATCATCGTATTTTCTTTGATTGACGCGAGTGAAACACATTTAAATAAAACACTTTTAAAGGATTAAAACGCGTGTATTTGTAACGGTTTTACATTAGATGTTTGCGTAAAAGTTACATTTTGATTTTAGGTTAACCCGACGTTTCAGCACCTTTCCAGATGTTTTCAGGGGGACTGCAGATGAAGTGAGTCAAATAGAGTGAGATAGTTGTCATTATGAAGTTTAGCGCCATTTATTTCCTCGGAGGTGGTATTTGCTGTACACAGATGGTTTTTGGCAAAATTCACTGACAGTGTCCTCTTCTTTTTTGCTATGTGTAGTTAATGTTTAATCTCTAGATTAAAAACGCAAACATCTAATGTAAAACTGTTACAATTACACGCGTTTTAATCCTTTAAAAGTGTTTTATTGAAATATATCATCATCATCATCATCATTTCAGCCGGAAGACGTCTACTGTTGCACAAAGACCTACCCCAAAGATCGCCAAAACAATCGGTCCTCGTCCATCGCTGCCATCGGCCGTATTCCGGTGATCTTGACCTGATCGTCGGTCCATCTTGTGGGGGGTCTACCAACAGTGCGTTTTCCGGGACTCGGTCTCCACGTCGAGAACATTACTGCCCCAATGGCCATCTGTCCGCAGAGGTTTGGTCACTTTATGAGTATCAAAAAAATTGCGGGTCATTCCCTTCCCCAAAATATGATCGAGGCAGGCAATGGCTGATTCATACGTCGTGCTCATAAACGAGCACTAGTTGTGGTGGCCGGATTACCCTATCATCGTTTTAAGTTGTCATAAGAAGACACAAGTTTGTGCATTCACCACTAAAAAGTCTCCCTTTGTCGTATCCCCTCGATTCGAGAGCACTCCTCTAACTGCCAAAGCCTGTATTGGCATATTTGGCGTCGATATATCGAGCGAAGTTCATTTTCGTGGTCACTTGGAATAGAAGCAAAACCTAAGTCCAAATTGTTCTCGCCGGGGCGGAAAGTGGGCATCGGAATGCCGTTTTGCGACGTTGAATGTTAGAGGAGGAATGAATGAGAAACTGGATGAAATTTATGAGTTAATGAATGAAAGAAAATTAGATGTGCTGTGTGTGAATGAGACAAAACGTAAAGGGAAAGAGATACTGACGCGCGGCCCGTTCACAGAAATATGGTCGGGAGTTCCAGATGAAGAACATGGCAGTAAAGGCGTCGGTATACTTCTTTCAGAGCGAATGTCAGAATACATGCGAGAGTATGAGTGCGTAAGTCCCCGCCTTATCTGGGTCCGATTGAAAGTAGGTCTGACACCTCTATTTTTGGTAGGTGTATACGCTCCGGACTCTTCCCATAGTAAGGCGGTAAGAGAAGAATTTTGGGAACAAACGAGAGAGGTTTTGTTATTGCGTAAGTTGAATGAACGTAATGTCATGCTTGGAGATTTCAATGCAAGGGTTGGAGTGAAGCGTGATGGGTATGAAAATGTGCTTGGGACGTTTGGGGATAAGAGTGTGAATGACAACGGCGTATACTTGTTAGATATATGTGTGGAGATGGGTCTGTCTGTGATGAATACGTGGTTTCAGCATAAGATGATACATATGTACACGTGGCAAAAGAAGGAAGGCTATGTTGTGTTAAGGAGTATGATAGATCTTGTGATAGTCGATGAAAGAATAAAAATGAAAGTAGTGGATACTAGAGCCTATCGTGGACCAGATGTCGGCACAGATCACTATTTAGTAATTAGCAGAATAAGTGGTTTGTTTAAGCGCTGGCGGCACAGATCAAAAGGGTGAACTACTGAATTAGAACATATAAAAGTGGAAAGATTGAAAGATCAGCGAGTAAAAGAGATGTATAAAAAGCAATTGAGTGAACGGCTAGAAAAAAGCTGAAGTGATGTTAATGAGGAAAGTGTGAATGATGTATGGTCGGTATTTAAAACCCACATTATTAAATGTGCTGATGATGTATGCGGTGTGAGTAAAAGAAGGCGCAAGAAATGCCAAAATGCCGACTGGTGGGATGATGAAACTAGAAGAATGGTTGAGGAAAAGAAAAAAGCATGGCTGGATGTCTTGGCAATAGAAGCAACAAATAGAGCGAGTGGCGGTATGAATGAAGATAATGTTAAAGAAATCAAGGACAAATATAGATGCGTGAAAGCGAAAGTTAAAGAATGTATAGAGAAGAAAAGGAATGAGAAAAAGGTGAAATATAAGGAACAATTCGGCACAAGTTTCCGAGATAATATAAAACTGTTTTGAAAACTCGTGAAAGAAGCGCGGGGAACAAATATAAATTCATCTATGAAACTGATTAGGAATGAACAAGGTGAGGTCATACATGAAGAAAGTATGATACTAGAGTGCTGGAAGAATTATTTTGAGAGCTTATACGAGAAAGATGTAAGTGAAAAAGAGCAAGAAGAGATAATAGATATGTTTGTGGACCCGAGTGATGAAATAGGTTTGGATGAAATTATGAAAGCGTTAAGAGGTATGAGGTCGGGAAAGTCTGCTGGGTATGATCGAGTGACGACTGAAATGTTGAAGGCTGGCGATGGACTAATAGTGACCCTGCTGCATCACCTTTTTAATTTATGTTGGAAACAGGGCCAAGTTCCAGACGATTGGACGAAGGCAGTGATTGTCCCAATTTATAAAGGCAAAGGCTCGCAGCAGGAATGTCAAAATTATCGCGGGATCAGCCTTCTTAGTGTTGTTGGAAAAGTGTATGCCAGAATATTGATTGAAAGAGTAATGAATGTGACTAATGACAAGGTATGGGATGTGCAAGCGGGATTTCGGAAGGGAATGGGATGTACGGATCAAGTCTTTTCCTTACGCTGCATCACTGAAAAATGTCTGGCAAAAAACCAGAAAGTATATTGCGCGTTCATAGACTTGGAAAAGGCATATGATAGGGTAAATAGAAAGGAATTATGGAAGGTCTTATCCAAGTATGGGGTGGACAATTTTCTGATAAGGGCTCTGAAATCTCTGTACAGGGATTCTCAAGCCTGTGTTCGTGTTAATGGTGCCTATACGGGCTGATTTGATATCTCCAAAGGTGTCAGACAGGGTTGTGTAGCGTCGCCTTGGTTGTTCAACCTATTCATGGATAGATGCATGAATGATGTGAGAGAAATGCAATGTGGAATCAATATGGAAGGGCTGTGTGTTAAGTGCCTCTTGTACGCCGATGATCAAGTCATTTTTTCATCATCGGTAAATGAGTTGCAACAAATGATTGACTGTTTGAACGGGAGCTTTAAAGAGAGAGGTTTGAAAGTAAATGCAAGAAAGACGAAAGTGATGGTATTTGAGAAGGATGAAAGGTTGACTGAGTGTACTATCACGATTGAAGATGAAAGGGTAGAACAAGTTACAGATTTCGTATATTTGGGTAGCATGTTTACAAGAGGCGGAAGATATGAAGGTGATATTGAAAGGAGAGTGACTGCGGGAAATTGTGTGAATGGAGCGCTGCATGCCTTTATTAACGGTAAGACTGTGCCAATAGAAGCGCGAATGGCTGTACATAATGGAGTGGTTGTCGCCACGTTTATTTATTTATTTATTTATACGTTAATAAAACGGCGTAAGCCAATTACAATATTATAATACGTTAATGTATGGAAGTGAGAGTTGGGTATGGCAGAGGAAGCATAAAAGCAGAATTAACGCAGTTGAGATGCGATCACTGCGTAGTATGTGTGGGGGTAATAATGCGGTAATACGAGCGCGCTGTGGTTTGAAAGAGGATGTTGTAACAAGGACTGAAAAAGGAATGCTTAAATGATTTGGACACGTGGAGCGAATGAGTGAAGAAAGAATGACGCATCAAATATATAAGGCAAGTGTGTGTGGGCAAGTCGGTCGCGGGAGACCTCGTAGAACATTCGTCGATCAAATTGGCGACGTTTTGAGAAAAGGAGAGGTCCGAAGCACCCGCAACCGGCGAGCATGTATAAAAAGAGTAATGAATGTAGAGGAAGCGCGTGAGGTCTGTAAGGATAGAAGCAAATGGCATTCTATTGTCTCTGCCTACTCCGACGGGAACAAGGCGTGAGTATGTGTGTGTGTGTGTGTGTGTTGGAATAGAAGGCCAAACTGGCCACCGCCTGCAACTTTATAAGGCGCAAATTCGGCCTCACATGGAGTACTGTTCTTACCTCTGGGTGTGCTCCACAGTACCAGCTTCTTCCATTTGAACGCATACAACGAATCATCGAAGATCAAGTCATCTCCGATCGGCTTGATTCTCTAGCATTGCGTAGAGATGTGGGTTCTCTCTGCATCTTCTACCGCATTTATCACGGGGAGTGCTCAGAGGAGCTGTTCGGGTTGATTCCAGCGGCCGAATTCCACCACCGGACATTACGTGCAAAGTACCATCCGCATCACGTAGACGCCTGGCATTCCACAACCGCGCGTTTTGTTCGAAATTTCTTGCCTCGCACAGCCACTTTGAGGAATCAACTACCGGCAGCGGTCTTCCCGAACAGATACGACTTAGGGACCTTCAAGAAAAAAGCATTGTCCCACCTTAAAGGTCGGAAACGCAACGGCAACTTGACACACCTGTTGTTGCGGATGTCCATGGGCGGTTGTCTCACCTCTCCCCATCCCGTGAGCCTCTTGCGCGTTTGCCCCCTTTCATATAAAAAAATAATAATAAAATAAAATATATCATTATAATCGTTAATGTTTATAAATATTATTGTCTATGATTTTCCCGTCATTTCAAATCATTAAAACTCAAAGAAAAATATTAAAATGAATATTTTTTATTTTCTTCGATCCTTATAAATAGAGTGACTTTGATAAAATGGCGCTTTGAGAGAGAAGAACTCTATCTACTCTAAGTAAAATACTCTTCTCGTACCTAACACACCTTTAAAAAATACAATCATTCATAATTGTAGTATGTCAATTGGTAAAATGTTCATTGATATATTTTAAGCGCGTCTTCCATTCTCTATCAGTGGAGTAGTTGGCTCCTTTGCACAGGATGCCGACTAGATTATGGTTACCACAACGGCGCCTATTTCTGCCGTGAAGCAGTAATGTGTAAGGATTACGTGGGTAACACTGAAAATGCTTAGAACTGGCCAGTTAGAAACATTGCTAATGAAAACCTTTTTTGAATTTCAATTTTAGAACTCTTTGGTAACCTAATGTAGTATATTGCATTCATTTGTCATTTGAGTTTGTGAATTGGCGGCAAATCTAAAACTTTTGTTACACGTGAAAATGAACCTAACGCGAGAAAATTTTCGGTCAGTGATTTATTATGACTTTCGTTGTGGGCTTACTCAACAGCAAAGCTATGATAGGCTGCTATTAGCATTTCTTAATGAAGCCCTATCTCGTGCCACTATTCACAATTGGTTAAACGAGTTTAGGCGTGGACGTAGCAATATCAATGATGATCCGCGTGAGGGACATCCTTTGACAGCGACAACTGAAGATAACATCAGTGCAGTGCGATGCATGATAGAGGAAGATAAGAGAATGACCTATCACCAGATACGGGCAAGCCTAGGCATTGGAATGAGTCAAGTTCAAAAAATATTACACAAACATATAGGCGTTAGGAAGCTTTGTACCAGATGGATTCCCCATACTTTAACCGACGACCAGAAACACCTTCGCATGGACTGGTGTCGCCAAATATTAGATAAATTCAACGGCGGTGATTCAAATACTGTATTTGACGTCGTCGCAGGTGATGAAAGCTGGATATATTGCTACGATTCCGAAACCAAAAGACAATCAGCTCAGTGGGTGTTTCCTTTCGAGGATCGGCCAACTAAGGTAAAGAAAGGAAGAAACAAGGAAATAAGATGGTCTCATTCTTTGGTCGGAAAGGTCATTTCGCGACAGTTGTGCTAGAAGATGGAAGGACAGTTACTGCAGACTGGTATGTCAATCGCTGTAAGCCTCGAAGCAGGATCCTCCTTCACCACGACAATGCTTCAGATTTTTTTTAAATATTTGACTATTGAAAGTGTCGAGATAATGAGTCATCCGCCATACAGTCCTGACCTCGCGCCCTGCGACTTTTATTTATTCCCAAGAACTAAAGATAAAATTCGAGGTATTCGCTTTACGAGCCCTGAAGATGTGGTGAAAGCATACCAAAGTGCCATAGAAGAATGGCCCACTGCTTTTCTCAGTGGTTCAATCGAATGCGACGATGTGCAGAGAGGAACGGGGATTACTTCGATACACAATAAAAGGGCAATATTGGCAACTTTCTACATTAAGCCGTTTTTCATTTTCTAAACATTTTCAGTGTTACCTAGGTGTTGTGTTTCGGTCTGAGGACGCCGTGGCTAGTGAAATTACTGGGCAAACGAGACTTAATTCATCTTATATCTTTCTTAAGAATCCTGAGCGGCACTGCATTGTAATGGGCAGGGCGTATCATTTACCATCATCTGATCGTCCTGCTCGTCTCGTCCCTTACTTTCTTAAAATAATCGTTATAAATGAATTATATATTTCCTGTTGCACCATACATAAATTATAGAAATATGTTGTATGAACGTACTAGTTGGCGCTACAACGAATACCAAGATTCCTAAGGCCTGAAGGTACAGCTTAATGCCATACTGCCGTATGTATGTTATACTAGCTGACTCGAAACACGCTGATCTGTCAATAGAAAAAAAAAATACTGAGTATTTTTGTTATTAAATAGGAAGCCAACGTTGCAAACAATAATAATCCTTATTCTAAAGGACACTTCTAAATATAATTATACAAAATTGTATACCTCACTTACAGGTTAACCCAACGTGCATAATGTAATGCAGAACAATACAATACATTTAACACAAAAATTTAAACAACTGAAAAGTAATACAACGAAAATATAATAAAATAAATAAATAAAATAAAATAGCCTTTATTAATACTTGTGACTTAATTTTTCTTATAAGTAAAACTTAGATAAGCTTTACTAGTAATTTGTCTCTCGACAAAGGCCTCCTCTAAGGACTTCCATAAAATTCTTCTAAAATATAATACGAACTATTAAATATGACGGCGTTTACGTCAAATGTCAGGTTGACACAAATGTCAATGTCAACCTAGCGAAGCGTCATTGTCGATGGTAGTGCGGGCGGACATCTTGAATTCACTTTTGAACGAGACGGCGCCCGCGCACCACGCTTGTGACGAATCGCTCGGAATCTTCGCCATCGCGCTGTATTACGATTTAATTAAGTTGATTTGCTGTAGTAGTCATCTCTAATTGCCTAATTACATTGTGATTTCTTTGAAAGTAATTAAAATACGCCGGTTGTGATCCACAGACATTATTTTATTGTTTCCGTGTTCACTTACCCACATAATTGTAAGAAGATTAATCATGGTGCCTGGGACCTGCAGGCCCTCCTGGCTCTTCAAATACATCAATGTGAGAGTACAAATAAAATAAAACACGAAGAAAATAAAAGATCATGCACTAGAATATAAAACAAAAATTGGCATTTCTAGATGGTGAACCTATTTTTTTAATTTTCGTTTAAAAGATGAAGCGGATTGTTTTAAAATATCATAAACTGGATGTGTGGCGGTCCTCCATAGTGCGGTTTTCAAGGAGCTTTCTTCCTCGTACTACAACGCTGTGGAATGTGCTACCTTGTGCGGTGTTTCCGGGACGATAGGACATGGGTACCTTCAAAAAAAGCGCGTACACCTTAAAGGCCGGCAACGCTCTTGTGATTTCTCTGGTGTTGCAAGAGAATGTGGGCGGCGGTGATCACTTAACACCAGGTGACCGTAAGCTCGTTTGTCCTCCTATTCCATAAAAAAAAAAGTGATTTATTAAATACGTTGTTGTATGTATTGACGATTCTATTAACTGGGGCGGCCTTGCAAAGGTTACTTCTTGCAAATCGTTGTATTCGGGAATAATGTAGTCTACGGCCGTTTCCAATATTCAGTCTATCTCTTACTTGAGATAAAAATCGTAACTATCGTTGAATTTTCTGTCCCAATAAACTTATCGACGGTAACTCACCTTATCCGTAGAAGTCTGTATGGAAATTGCAATTTACGCGTTCCACTATAACGGCCGTTCCCAATATACTATCTACAGATAGAGATAAATTACTACCTTCTACTGTCAATAATCTGAAGCTCTCCCAATATAAGTAAGTTATATATGGGTATATTGGGACAGCTTAAGATTTTTGACAACTAATTACTGACAGAAGAAGGTAATAATTTATCTCTATCTGTAGATAGTATATTGGGAACGGCCGTAAAGCGATCAAAAATGTGTAATCAATTACAATTTAACTTTGAAGTTAATAAGTAAAAATGTAACAAAACCGTATTTCTGTATCATAGTAATAAAGTACCTATGTAATAAGGAAAAAATATATCGTACTTGTGTTAACAGCTTTTTAATGTAAAAGGTTATAGTTGCCATTTTCTTAAACGTTTAATATAATATGTTTTCCTTAAGAGATAGAAATATGCCATTGCGGACTTTTCTGTAGACCTACATGAGATACACAATTCCACCATACATTATTTTATTATATCTCAAAGGGTTAAGATAGCGATTTCGTAGATAGCTCCCAGACGGCTCCTGTTTCCGACACCTACCAACACTATGTATACAAAAACTAACCAAATAATATACTAAAACCTACCTCAACAAACACGCATTTTCTTTTGATAAAAACAGCATGAAACTTTTGAGTTTATCTCGAACAGACAGACTGACGGGACGGAGGATTTGTGATATAAATAATAATGAGTTATTTATTAAAATAGCAGATTAACTGTACCGTAATATCATATGCTGTGTAACCCGACTCTGACGTATTATCCTACGCACGAATGACTCCAATTACCTTGGCTAGAGCCTAACTGTTCGAAAACTATGCCCTGTGTTCGATTTTATGTTTTCATTTGCACTAATAGACCAGGGTCGATAAGTTTTGAAACAAAAATAAATAATAGTAGGATGAAACCCATTGGAAATGGAAGATAATATAACAAAAATGAAAGGAAAAATAAATTACGGACGATTTGAGGACGGGAAGTGGAAAGGGGGGGGGGGGTAAGTAAATGTCTCAAGTTTTGGTTTATTATTATTGCAATTCAAAATGATCAAAATATATGATTTCAATAATCAATTAATTAATTAATGATTTAAAATTAATTATAATTTTTTACTTTGACTGACAATTGACACATGTACCTCTTTCTAGTACAAAAAATTTTAAATTATGATTCAGCATTAATAAATACATACAAATTAAATTTTCATCTGTCTGCGACTAACACCTATTTTTGTATCGCGGTTTTTATATAATTCTGGTCTATTCACAGATCCGCAATAGGATTGCAACATGGCAATCGAATATAATAATTATTGTGGTACCTACGATAAATTTGGTAGGTCTAAGAAGCGGTCGTCAACTATTTTTATACCCCAACAATTTTATATATTACTATAAAAGCTGGTAATGCAACGTTTGCTGGGTCAGCTAGTGTAATATATAAAATTCTCATGTCGCGGTGCTTGTACTTAAACTCCTTCGAAACGCCTTGACCGATTCTCATGAAATTTTGAGTGCATATGGGGTAGGTCTGAGAATCGGACAACATCTATTTTTCATTCCCCTAAATGTTAAGGGTGGTCCACGCCAATTTTTATTTTTTTATTTATTTGACATTTTTTTTTAAATTTGTTTGATTATGAGTCAGCATTAAAAATACATACAACTTCAAATTTTCACCCATCTACGATCAACAGTTACTTTTGTATCGCGATTTTAATATCGGCAATACAACGTTTGCTGGGTCAGCTAGTCTTATATATAGAATTCTTGTGTCACAATGTTAGTTACCTTACTCCTCCGAAACGGCTGTACTGATTTTTACCAAATTTTATATGCATATTCAGTAGGTCTGAGAATCGGCTACTATCTATTTTTCATACCCCTAAGTGATAAGGGTTGCACACCCTTAACATATTTTTTAATTTTTGGACAATTTTTTTTATTTTTATTTTATTATGATTCAACATTAAAAAATACATACAACCTCAAGTTTTCACCGGTCTACGATCAACACCTATTATTGTATCGTGTTTTTAAAATTGTTCTCTTCCATCCACAGATAATCAATAGAATTGCAAGATGTCAATCGAATATAATGATTATTGTAGTACGATAAATTATATTTACGATATATTTAGTAGGTCTGAGAATCGGTCGTCATCTGTTTTTATACCCTAAAAATATTAATAATTGAATTTATTTATTTCTTTATATGGCAATACAACGTTTGCTGGGCAAGCTAGTATTCTATATAATTTCTTGGCATGTTAAAGCGATTACCCGCTAATACTACATGACATTGCCAGCAACAATTCAATGATTTGGACATGAAAATTCTCAAACAAATATTAATACTTAATAACTTTTCTTTGCGTAATCTGATTGTATTATATTCAGTAAACGTAAAAGGCTATGCACATTTAGAAACAGCTCTTTTGTATTGGAACACATATAAAACTACAGCTTAATGATTTTCAAAAGAGATTATTTTATAAATAAGGAACGAGACGAGCAGGCTTCACTAGCTACGGCGCCCTTCCAACCGAAACACAGTAATGCTTACACATTACTGATTCACAGCAGAAATAGGCGCATAGAGATGTTGATTTGTGACTATACCTCAAGATTTTCGGTTCGGGTAACCCGCGTTCTATAAAAGGTAAATTAATGGCATTTTGGAGTCTATAGAAGTAGTATAAAGGACCCTTTTAGTGGAAGGATCAGCACGAACAAATAGCAGTCGACGACCCAAAGTCTACAGTACCAATAAGCCGATCAATTTTGTATACTTTCATTAACGCCTTGTACAAACACATTATGTAAACTAATTACAGTATTAAAGTGCGTCGTAAACTTGATTTAGGGCGAAGCGAGGTCGCAATCACTTTATTGGACGCTAGAGTATTGTAAAATTAGCTAATTGATGTTAATGTTCAAAAGTGAAGCCGGAAGCGAATGGTTTTTTGACATATGTAGAATTTGTGCTTTTATCGTAACTTCTTCGACTGTTTTCAGACTTAATTTGGAAGAATTATGTTATATTAACATACATGAATTTATAACGCCTACTACTCGGCTAAAGATTTGTTCCTGTTTCACCTCGAGTATTCGTTACACATACCTGTTTCGTCCCACGTTTGTGGTAACCTGTTGAGTTCATTAATAATATTCAATGTCAAAAATAAGATTAATTAAAATGTTTGTACGCTATCCGTACAACATATATTGTAAAACACTAAAAATTACTAGCCGAGGCGAATAAAGAACAAATAGTGGGAATAAAAAATAATAAAATAATAAATTGTTCATTATTCTTATTTTCGAGACGAAATCTAAAAAATATCTAAATATATATCTAAAATATAAAAATCTAAAATCTAGTTCGAAAAAATATTTTCTTGTGTGGGACGAAACTTTGCGAGGCGGATGAGCAACAAATCCAGCAACATCGAGTTAGTAGGTCTTTTGTGGGGTTGTATATCTATGCTTTTATAACATGATCCCAGAAGAGGTTCAAAACCAATGTATTACGAAATTCAAAAGAATTGTTTAAAGATGTTTTTGTGGTAAAGGTTACTATAATATTAATTACTTTCTTAATGATATCACAGTGGGAATTGAGCAACCGCCGCCAAGCTATTGAAATTATAATTTGATTTTATCGAAATTTTATTTAAAAAGAAAGTAGAGGCCCGCTGAGTTTCTTGCGCTGCTTCTTCTCAGGTCTTAGGCATTAATTTCCGAATACACATTCGGTAGTTTTTCTTTCAATAAGTTATTTCATACGGATATGGTTTATGGGAGGTCTGTGTTTATTGTGAGCTTTGTGTCCATAGAAAACTGCTTAGGAAACAATTGTATATTATTACTTAAAATAATTATAAATTTCAATGAATTCCGGAACTTTAAATGCCTCCGAATCTATCCAGTTTTATAAATTAAATAACAAAATACGAAACATTACGCAAACAGTTTATTATTGGCGCCATTTTTCTTCTTTAAACTCCTATCAAAGAGTTTTTGGCTCGCACTTTTCAAACATCCAAAATTATTTACTTCACGTTCTAATTTCAACTGTCAACGTTTATTTTTCTTTACTTTCCCCAACGAAGCATTTACCCGGGAAAAGATAGTGTTTTTTTTTTTAATTTTGTGAAGAATGCGGGTATGTGTTAGTTAAAAGATTGAGCTTAACTTCGAACAAGGTGCAGGTGTGAATATTTTTAAATAAGAAGTAGTTTATTAAGATCTTACATTTTACTTAAGTTTGCCGTATGTTACTTATCAGAATTTAATTCTTTTTAGCGACACTATCGAACGGTGTTATAATATAGGTTGTTTTTGTTCCAAAATCAACAGTTCGATTCCTAGCTAGGAATGTTATTTTTATAAAAATCCTTCTTTGAGTATAAGTACTCAAAATACGCTACGCTACGAGGTATATATACCTCATAGTTTCACGCTAACCTAAAGAAATACACGTACAAACATAACATGTTTTAAGTAATTGTATATTATGATTCAAGTCAGCTAAGAGGCTGGGTTGCAGTCCGAGCTCTGTGTGCAAGTTGCTCACGAGTTTCATACGCACTTTTTCAACACACTTGCGCGGAACAAAAAACATGTATTGCGTAAATCGCTACAATATTAAAACAATTGGTAAATGTAATTTTCAAATATTCAATATTAGGGACACATTTATTTATTCCAAAAATGTAAATGAATTTTCAGCGACATAAAACCTCTTTGTTGTTTCAAAAAAACTGTATTTCCCGGTTAAATAGAAGATGCTTCGTTTACTCTCATATAATTTGCAGTTTGGTTACTGACTTAATTTTGTAGGGATAATTCTATTATGCACGTGTGGGTTATAGTTCGGTTTATGGCCCTAACAACAAGGCTCACTTTTCGAGCAAGGCTGTTGAAAATATTTTCTTATGTAATATGTTTGTCCTAGTGTTATTATAAAGGTCATCACAATTTCTGGGATAATCGTTAGCGCTAAAGGAAAGATGGAATTCTAATAATACATCTTCATTTAATCATTTTTAATCTTAGTTGCTTTCCGATAATACTCTGATGTGCTTACGTTATAAATTCGCTTCGTGTTAGTAATTATATGGACATTCCCATATGAGTCATGTAATTACAAAATTATAGTGTGTTAAGAGTAATTCTATTTTCATAATAATTAAGAAAACTGTGATATAATTTTAAATTTATCAGCACTGTTATGCTGCTACGAGATCAGAGATGAGAACAATACTCCATACTATGTGAGTTTGAGGCAGCTTGGAGTAGCGTCTTGCTAATTTATTAAAAGAGCGAAGACTTCTGTCTCCCATTTTAAAATTGAAGCCAATTTGGCTTTGCCTTACAGACGATTGCGGAAGAGGCAACCGCTCGAGATTTCGAAACCTAGGCTCGGCTCCTAGACTACCCACATGGCGGGGCATTTAAGGATATGTTATCGAAGTGCGGTAATACAACAAGTGCGGGTTTTTGTTGGATTTTAAATATAATTCAATTCAGCTAGAGGAAAAAGCCTAACAGAGACAAAGCAACACAGTTACTGAGGGCCTTCGGCCTAGCGAAATACGTCCTGTGTTGTGGCAAGCGGAACAGGTCTTCCACTATGTCTACTGGTCTATTCCGGGATATTTTGTAGCATTCATTTGAGAAAATCCTGGAAATACC
>CATIXQ010000026.1:8853554-8888111 GCA_949711755.1 Leptidea juvernica
GTACGATATCTTTGGTACGTCTGAGAATCGGTTGCATCTTTTTTTTTATACCTCAAAAATTTTTGTTATTGAATTTTTTCTTACCTTAAATGGCAATACAATGGTTTTTAAATTAAGATACAATGTATCTAACAAGTAATACATATTATATTTAATTAGATTGTTTGGTGCGATGGGCAAATAAATCTATTTAATTAAAACATAAAAGATTTTTCATATTGATATTGTCGCTGGTAACGCCATCTGCTTGTTTTCGTATAATTTAACAAGTATAGATAGGATTACTTTTAACAGATGTAACTGTTTTCCTTTCCGGTACCTTATTGAATACCAACAACCGATATTCTTAAAAAACTCTCTGGCTTACGAGCTTTACTTATTTTTACAGATAGTCATCCTTTTTTACTTCTCCGGTACTATTAAGTATTATTTGATTCGATGGAAACCTTGAGAGGCTCATTGTGGTCGGCAAAATAGACGGGAAGAGGCCTCGTGGACGCAGTCCAACACGATGGTACGACCAGATCCGATCCGCCCTCGACTCTACGGTTCACAATGCCTTTCACACCGCCAGAGGCAGGAATAGATGGAGAGCGATCATACGTGAGAAAGTGATACAGAGGGGTGGTCACGACCCTCAGTACTGAGGATTACGACGCAGGGAGGAGGAAGTATTATTTGAGCTTGAGCTACATAAAGTCTTTCTCAAACCCATTCCCTGTCTCTATGGATTTTTTCTCGGAGGCTTTGATGTTTATTTTTTTTAATTCTGGACTTTAAATGCTTCTTAGTCTTTTGTATTCACAAATTGAGGGTTCCTGCGCTTTAATACTTCCAAAGTCGACATTAATTAGATGTAAGCCGCCCAGTCTTGTTACTCTCGACAGTGGCACGTAAGCTTGCCACACAAACACCAACTGCATAAATAGCTTTGTAATCTCACATATTTTATAGGGGGCGATTTATGATTGGTCAGTTAGTTAGTAACAAAATTAAGAGACATGGACTAGTTATAATTCTTAAAGTATTGGTTAGAATTTATTTTTAAAATATACCATGTTTATATAACGCCTGCATGAAAATTCTAGATTCTAAGTTTAGCCACAACGAAGTTATAACTTCCCTATAGGGATCGAAAATGGTCTGAATTGCTACAAGAAAAAGACGGTACTGCCATTTTTGCTCGAATTGGCGGGGGCACTTCCGTGCACCCAGACGACAATCCCTGATAGATTACAAGTTCTACGCAGTCTAAATGGTACCTATTTTTTAAAATATGTGGCGTTCATCAAATGCTAATAATGAATCATTGTATATGAATGTCATAAATTCCTTATTGTTGAAGTCTGTTAATATCTGGTCATTGCTATAATAATTTTATCTCGCAGCGCGTGGATCGCCTATCAAATTCAAACTTGCGAATGTGACGTAAAAATTTAGTAATAAAACGACAGTTCAATTCCTTTCAAAAATTTAGTGGAAAATTTCATTGAGCTATAAGGGTCGACAAATATGCTATCATTCGTAATGTTATCATAGATAATAAAGAAAGAAGCGACATTTTCGTGCTGAAATTTTTTTGTTTTGTGACCCCAGGTTGCTTTGATTTTTGAAGTGATTTTTATTAACGGCGTTGAGCACTTTTCTCGGGAAGGGTATAAAATGTTAAACTCGCGTCAGGACACCCGACCTGATTGAAATCCTCCAATAAAAATCATAATTTGACTTTATTGGAGGATCAAAATATTAACTATTTGTTTTTTTTTATAGTCATAACCCTCACTTTTAGGATTAATTACACAAGGATGAGGAAGAGCGTTCGTAAGAAACGCGAGAGGTCGAGGTTCGAGTCCCCCATCGTTCATAATATTGTTTATGAAAATTGGTAGCATATTAGAAAATCGTGCATTGAATAGATGCCATGAAATAATTGCATAAGTAATAGAAATTTAAATGAACTTTCGCATAGCATTGACTTGTTTGCTTTAAAAATAGTGTAGTTGTTGTTTGTTCTAGTAATAGTAATTAGTATAGTAATAATCAAGTATAGTAGGTATAGATTGTTAGTAGTAGCTCTAAGATTTATGTTTATATTAATTTTAATACTTAAATTTAAGTCAAGCCTCGATCGCAATAGGTCACTCTGTAAGGATAGGGGCTTTATTGGTTAAATAAATAAATGATTCAAACGTTGTTGACATCACCATGAGCGATATGTACTATTTTGAACCACAAGCGCGAAACAAAGACGATCTGTTCAAAGGATGAAAGAAGGGCAGAAGTCAAAGACAAAAGTTGATTGCCGTATTATTTGCATGAACATGATAAAAATAACTTTTACTTCAGCTTATTTATGAGTCGTTGATGACCAGTTTTGGAAAAAATTCACAGCAGCGCATAAAGCTATTGGTTTACCCATGGTGTTAGAATAAGTGGGTTAGATCTTACAGCTCTGAAAGGTCACCTTGCGAATTAAATTTGTTCCTCAGAATAAGAGTTAATTTCTGAGGAACCTGGAAGAGTTTCGCCGTGTTTCTGGTAATGATTTCCTCGTAAGATGAAAGTTTTTAGTTGACTATAATGTAAAAGTATTGTGAAATGTGAATTCCATATCACGGAAGCGGATATGGAAAACCTTAAAAATGTTCTTAACGCCAGTTAAGACCACTATTCTTATACTTCTAAATGTCACACATTAATTAAAAAGGGAATCTAAAGTACCACAATTGATTTTGATACCTGCCGTTTCCAAAAAATTTAGTTTACTGTGGAGAAGAACGGGCACAAGAAACTCCTAGGTTACGCTTTTTGAAATAATGGATTAAAATAATTAATCTGGAAAAAAGTATTAATAACTCATGAGCTAAGATTAAGGATTGATGTCCGCTGTGCTCCAACTAGATACAGCTGGTGTAGTCGCAAAGTGAGGCATCTAATACTACGTCCAAGTGGGCGTACTCGAGCCAGTCTCGAACAATGTGTGACGTTGACGTGCCACATGTTCTGTTAAACTTTGCTAATAATTGAAACTAAAATGCCGGGTTGCGTGGTGAAACTTTGTAGAAATAATACCACAAGAAATAAGAAAGACACTAGGATCACATATCATCAATAAGTATTTGGTATTTTAATAATTTCAATGTAAAATAACACTAAGCGTTTGTTTCAATTTGAAAGATGCCATTGAGTGTCAAGATGCCACGCACACATGTATCTAATAGTTGCGGGTAGGTGCGGTATCTAGTTGAAACGCAGCGGAGACTAATCCCCAATTTAAGCTCATGAGGCTTATTGAAATACTCAATGACATTTTAAACCCCAGGGTATTAAACGAAGGTGAGTCACGTCTGCATAATATAATAATCTATGACAACACTGTCGCTATAAAGTACTGCATCGTAATATTTAGTACACACCCATAAGGAATCTGTACGCTTTATGAATGAAAATATAATATTATAGTACATCCTCGCCTTTAACGACTTTCGTGTCCCCATTAGGCAGATTAAAAATATATTAGATACTACGTCATAAACTATAGTGATATATATATATATATATAGGTTGTTTTTTTTACTGAGACAGTATGGTTCCCCGTACAGAAGAGATACATAAAACTGTCTTAGGGAACATAATGCTCTTTTCATATGTCATACTGTCGGTTTATTCATTATTAATTTTTATGAAATTTTTGATATTTAAAACGCTTTTAACTTAGAACACGACTCATATATCGGATGCAGCACCTTACAAACTAATTTGTTTTGTATACTACAGCTAATGTAAAATACTATAATGGTTGAAAGAGTGGCCGTTGAGGTTCTTGTGTGTTCTTCTCACGAGCTCTATTTTTTCTGAACATATTGTAGATTCAGTAATTTAAAAGAAATATTTATAGTGAGGATTCTAAAGCGCTTAGTTTAAGCATAACTGAGAAAGGTTTATTTGACTTTGAATATGGATTTCCCTATAATGTCCCTGTTTAAAAAAAACATACATGTATAGACTAGATGGAATACTTAGATTATATATTCTTGTGGTTAGAGTACCTTTCTACTTACGCAGCTTGTAAAATATAAGTTGACGTATTGACGTAAACTACTATCCAATGATTTGGTGCCATTGCGTCCAGCGTATAGGTATGTTCTACTAGGGCCTAAAAATCTCCCACGTTTTATCAAGCTTAGTGGGAGGCTCCTTTGCACAGGATGCCGGCTAGATTATGGGTACCACAACGGCGCCGTTTTCCGCTGTGAAACAGCAATGTTTAAGCATTACTGTGTTTCGGTCTGAAGGACGCCGTAGCTATTAAAATTACTAAGCAAACGAGATTTAACTTGTCTCAAGGAGACGAGAGCAATTACGGCGGCTGAGCGGCATTACATTGTAATGGGCCGGGCGTATCAATTACCATTAGGTGAACGTCCTGCTGGTCTCGTCCTTTATTGTCAATAAGAAATTAAAAAAAAGTTTTGTCGCATTTAATCGTATATAACAATTAAATTGATACCTAGGTAACACTGAAAATGTTTAGAAAATGAAAAACGCTCAATGTAGAAAGTTGCCAATACTTTAATTGTTTTTCGAAGTAATCTCCGTTCCTCTCTACACATCGTCGCATTCGATGGAACCACTGAGAAAAGCAGTAGGCCCATTCTTCCTTTTCGTACGCTTACACCGCATCTTCAGGGCTCGTAAAGCGAATACCTCGAATTTTATCTTTAGTTCTTGGGAATAAATAAAAGTCGCAGGGCGCTAGATCAGGACTGTATGGCGGATGACTCATTATCTCGACACCTGTCATAGTCAAATATTCAACAGTCCGTTTTGCGGAGTGCGCTGAAGCATTGTCGTGGTTAAGAAGGATCCTGCTTCGAGGGCGCTGCTGTCGAATTTTTTCCAAGACAACAGGCAAACAGCGATTGACATACCAGTCTGCAGTAACTGTCCTTCCATCTTCTAGCACAACTGTCGCAAGATGACCTTTCCGACCAAAGAATGAGGCAATCATCTTATTTCCTTGACTTCTTCCTTTCTTTACATTAGTTGGCCGATACTCGAAGAGATGAGCTGATTGTCTTTTGGTTTCGGGTTCGTATCAATATATCTAGCTTTCATCACCTGGACGATGTCAAATACAGCATTTGAGTCACCGCCGGTGAACTTATCTAACATTTGGCGACACCAGCTGTCCATGCGAAGGTGTTTCTGGTCGTCGGTTAAAGTATGGGGAATCCATCTGGTACAAAGCTTCCTGACGCCTAAATGTTCGTGTAATATTTTTTGAACTTGACTCATACCAATGTCTAAGCTTGCCCGTATCTGCTGATAGGTCACTCTATTATCTTCCTCTATCATGCGTCGCACAGCACTGATGTTATCTTCAGTAGTCGCTGTTAAAGGACATCCCTCACGCGGATCATCATTGATATTGCTACGTCCACGCTTAAACTCGTTAAACCAATTGTAAATAGTGGAGTCGAATTAAATTTTTCTGAGCACGTTAATATAAGAATAAATATGTAATAATAATAACATTAATTTATCACACCTATATGTTATATAAATAGCAGGTAGTTTCTAAGAATATACATGTAAATAAATGATTTTTTTTTCATAGAGATAAACTTTAAATTAAAGGTAATATAATTGTAATAATTATGAAGTGTTAAATGTTTTATGTAATATAAATTGTCAATATGTGTACGATAGCACAATAAATGAATATCGTATTTAACCACATAAATGCTCGTACTTTTATACTGATAAATAAATTAGTTCCTGTGAAATTATTCCATAACCATTCTAGAATATTCAATAATGCACAATGGTCACGTTTTCAAAATTCAATTCAAGAAATATAATCAATAATATTAACAGTGTCTCTCTGGCTTAAAATATTTTAAACACTGTTTATCATTAAGGCTGCAAAGCTAAAATCCTAATATACAAACCGGCAACAATATAAGGCTTAGCGAAAAGATAAAGCGATTCACTTGATTGTATGAAACGTGCAGTCATTGATAGATAAAATCTTGTAAAAAAAGGAGTTAAAAGCAACTGTTCCCTTTCAAACTTAGCCGGATTATACTTCGTCGCCAATCGCGATACTGTAATTACTACTATTTCAAACTTATGTCAAATCACCGCATGTTTCTCAAAATTGATTCCTTTAGAATTATCTTTGATGACATATCTAATATACTAGATAGTACTACCGCTTCGGAAACAAATGGTGCTCTGACAGAGAAGTCATTGCTATTGCTATAAAATAATCATAATCTAGTCCCAGGCTGTCCGATCACTTAGATATTCAGCTGTAGAGTAGTAGGATTTACGACAGAGCCATTTTTTAATAAATCATATAAATTTATTTATAGACAAGGCCTGAACAGTGGCTGGGACTTTATTATTAAAGTGTATAACATTTACCCTTAAAGCTATCATGTATCCTAGGATTAAGGTCGCTATCCCAAAAAATCGCCAAAATAGCGCATAATTGCAACCATTTCTTAACAGTTTATATAAAGCTTTTAGTTTTACCAAGAACATTTATGTTTCAATAGAATATGAGAAGAAAATTCATTTTTTCTTTACATTTCTATCTTTAATAGACATAGCGAAAAATATACCTCTAACTTTTACAGTTGGAGCCACGTTAATCATTTAATGTAGATAAAAACTGTATAAAAATTATTAACTGATTACCAATACCATTTAACATGACATAGTTTTGTTATTATTATACAGAAAATTGTATTATGTTTGTAACAAATTAAAAATACTTCTAATTCTGAATTACAACTATGTCGATCTTGTGCGAGACAGGTAACCTAACTCGACTCGATTCCTCAAGGCCGTTGGCTCGGTCCCCAGCCTTAATAAAATATTCATTTAGAATTCTTAAATCTGTGAAAGGCTTCAGACAATGTTACTTCTGAAAAACTGTGGAGTTTCCAATATTCCTAGACATACACAAAATAAAATTTGTAAACAAAAACTTATGAACAACGCGGGACTCGAACCCACGACCTCTCTGAGCTAGCCGTTCGAGTGACGTATTACCATAAAATCTTATATGCTTTGTTCAACTGCCACGTTGTGGCTTCATTTCTGTTGGCAGAGCACTTGCACGGAACGCCAGAGATCGTGAGTTCGAGTCCCGCATCGTTCATAAAATTTTGTTTTCAAATTTTATTTTGTGAATTCATCCTAGAAGTGAGGGCTATCACTTTCAAAACATAACAAATTCCTAGATATAGCTGATGATTCTAAATTACAGTGCAGATTGACAGATTTGCTAATAGGCTCAGCTTCGATGCATCAGCTGCTAAAACGATAAGACAATTAACTGACATAGATACAATTAGCTTAAATTACTTTATTACCATTCACAGTATTATGCTTTACTACTGTGGGACAATGCAGCCGATATGACTACACTATTTTTATGGTTCCCGTAGCCAAATGGCAAAAATCTGAACCCTTATATTGAATGAATTCATCAAATCAAATCAAATCAATTAAAAATAATTTTTTTCATGTAGGTCACGGAAATGACACTTATGAATGTCAAAAAAATATTTTTCTTATTGAATCTACCGCTACTTCGTAAAGGGTTGAGCTAATGAGAGGAAGTAGCAAGAAACTCATTGTCACTCTTTTATATCAATATTTACATTTCCATCGATTTACAAATCATTTCAAATTACAATATAATATGTAAAATGATGCAACAAACACACTCAAACGTCAAACAGTCAATGTCTTACACGAGTAAGTCAAAAAAGTAAATGTAATGTAATACGAAAGTTATTGAGTACAGTAGCTGCATCATCCACATACACCATAAATAAATAAAGGTATTTTGTGAGCATTTTACAAGCGATTATAAACAATATACATACACACACACTGATATATATATAAATATATACATCATGTCTGTCTGTCTGTCCGTGTATGTCGCAGCCCTATTTTTCCGAAGCTATAAGAACTATTATACCTACTGTTGAAACTTAGTAGATGTATTCTGTGAACCACACTAAGATAAAATAGAAAAAAAAAACAATAAATTTTGGGGTGATACTTACAACTGAAACTCAAAAAAAAATGTACATTACCAAACTTCCACCGAAAATTGGATTGAACGGGAGATCTATTAAGTAGTTTTTTTTAATATGTCATAAATCGTATTATTAATAACATAATTAAAAAAAAAACATTATTATATAAAGATCGATCGAAGTTACAACGAACTACAAGAACTTTTCTGTTACTTGCTGCGCTTTTCCCATCATGGGCAAGATCGATTCGCACTTAGCCGCTTTTTTGTTAACTTAACGCGTTGTTTATAACTTAGGTCATGCAACTTAGCTAATGGAATGACAAATATTATTCGGTCAAGTGCAGTAAATTCTTCTACAACAGTATCCCAGAAAAAGAAAATAGTTGCTGTTTTATTCAAAATAGGTAATAAAGAACGTTTGTGTGCAATTTTATCTATGAAAATTTAATATCTACATCGCGCCCGTTCCTCTTAGATCTGAGATATAGATTTTGACTAAAGTATAAGTGATATTGGTCACTCAGAGGGCAATGGAGAAGGCTATGCTCGGAGTTTCCCTGCGATATCGTATTAGAAATGAGGAGATCCGTAGGAGAACCAAAGTCACATTGCCCAAATGATTGCGAAACTGAAGTGGCAGTGGGCAGGGCACATAGTTCGACGGACAGATGGCCGGTGGGGTAGTAAAGTCCTCGAATGGCGAGCACGTACCAGTACACGCAGTGTTGTTAGGCCCTCCACAAGATGGACTGATGATCTGGTCAAGATCCTCGGAATACGTTGAATGATGGGACCGATCGTCCTGGAGGTCTTTGGGGAGGCCTTGGCCAGCAGTGGTTGTCTTCCGGCTGATGATGATGATAAGTGATACTACTTACTATACTATACTTAGTATAGTGTTAAAAAACCAATATTTATAAAAAAGACTTAGAAGAAAGTGCAGTAATTTCACAAGTGGACAGGAGTAATAACATTTGAAGTGAGTTAAAAAGTTATTAAAGTAAGTCAAAACCATGAATAATTAATAATTCTGAAGAAGAGATATCAATTCAATCCAATAAATTCAGATCTTATATCGCTAACGTTAAACTTACCCTCTTTATTACGAATTTCAAATGCTAAAGGAATCAAAGAACTTGCAGCAACTTCACTTACGCACTTTGATACTGCCAGTAAATAAATAATTTGGTAATTTGAATACAATTTAAACTTGAGTAACAGATAAGATTGAAAACAATAATGTTAGATTTGTGTCTAACAGACCTAAAACTAATGATATTATTGATTAGTACATGGGGCACACTAAGAGTTTTGCACTTCTATCTAATCGGAACTATTTGAATTTCGCATGTTATATCTTTTGAAACGTTGCAACCTTCTTAGTAATAAAAAACAATTGGCGGGAAATCATTTGTCAATTCTTTTTTATCACACAGAGAGGTCGGGTTTCTTTACATGACGAATTTCATGAAGGGCGGCCTTCAACTGCCGTCAACGAAAATAATGTGGCTACTGTTAAGCGGCTAATTAAAGAAAACCCGCGGATTACACCTATGAGACAATTCAAGGACTATTGGAGATTGGTATGAGCCAAATTTTGAAAAATTTTACACGAAGAATTGAAAGTTCTGAAACATTGCTGTCGTTGGCTCCCTCATGAACTGACAGCGGAGCAGAAGCGGGCTCGCGTGGAATAGTGCTCACAGATGCTAATGAAGTACGACGACGGACATTCTAATGCTGTTTATGACATTGTCAAAGGAGACGAAATGACGACGACGTGGATTCATTGTTTTGAACCCGAAGAAAAACAGTAATCTTGTGAATGGGTGTTTGAAAATGTGAACAGGCCAAAAAAAGTGAGGCAAGCCAGAAACGTTGGTAAACAAATGATCGCATTTTTTTTCTCAGCTACGGGTCCCATCTGCACAATTCCACTTGAAGATCAAAAGAGTGTTAATGCCGAATACTATTCTACCATTTATTTACCCAGGGTGTTAAGAAAAATCGCGAAAGACGACCAAAAAGACGCGTACTCCTACATCATGACAACGCTTCTTCACTCACGACCACCAAAACTAAGTCATTTTTAGCTTCCGAAAGAGAACCTACAACTTGTCACCAATTCTGCACATAGCCCCGACCTAGCACCCTGTGATTTCTGTATTTTCCCCAAAATCAAAGATTTGATAAGAGATTTCACTTTTACCAATTCCGAAGAGGCATTGATAGGGTTCAATCAGCACGTAGAAAACATGCCTTCAGGTCTGTGGTCCTCCTGTTTTAAAAAACGGTTCGATCGCATGAAAACATGTTTAAAATGTAATGGAGAGTATTTTGAAAAGCAATAAACATAATATTTTGGTTATTACATGTTGTTGTCCACGTATAAAAACTAAGTACTATATTGTAAGTTCCATTCCTATAAAGTACAATATTACATATACCACTACATGTATATACATATTTAAATTTATAATTTGTAACAATAATCAAGATATCATGATATAAGTGAAAATAAGAAACGAATAAAATATTCTTCCAAAATCCATCCTTTTCTCTTCATTCTTTTGTTCTTCTGTTCTTCTACTGTCGAGCAGTCGCCACTAACACACCTGAAAGTTTGCTCACCTTACTCAAATACAGGTTTGAGCCAACTATTCAGGCCCATCAGTGTAACGAACTTCTTCTTTGTTCTTTTGTTTCTTCTCCGCGGGTCCTTTATGACTCCTTACTATTCTTCTTTTAAGCTTCCACTTATGACTACGAAAAATATGAATGCTGCCTATAGGAATATCTTCCATTACCTAATTTTGGAAAGAGTTTTCCGAGATATTTCAAGGATGATATTGCAGGCCCCATTGATGGAGGAAATTTTAAAGTGAATTTGTCAAAAGAAATTTGATAAAAGCTATCGAGACCTGTTTAATGTCATGCCTCACTTGCGCCTTTCCGACATCATCCGGCCTCTGACAGAAAATTAGAAAAAAAAAATGTCAAAGAGTGAGATATATGGGGCTAAGACTAAGGGATAAGAGAGACAAGAATAAGACACATTACACTAAGAAACAAAACGAAGGCAAAAGATGTAGCCTTAACTGTTCTACGTTTAAAATGGCAATGGGCGGGAAATATACAAGAAGAAAGAAAGGTAGAAAGGTCCAAAGAAGAAATGAACTGGTACTGGTAATAGGAAAAGAAATCGAGGCAGGCCTAATAGGAGATGGAGTGATGATATAGTAGAAATAGCAGGGAAGTTTTGGACAAGAAATGCAAGATATAAGCATGTCTTTGAAGGCTGTTACCGTTAAAGCAAGTACTTATATCGAAAATAAGAACTAAAAATATTACACAAATGATTTAAGTTTATTTAGTGTTAATTTCGCCAATATTTGTTTTTAAACAATTCTTATTAAAATTATTAAAACTTAAATCATTTGTATAATTATGGAGTTCCGCAAACTTCAACAAATTTTCATTAAATTTACTAAAAATATTAACAAAATACTAAAATAAAATTTATAAGGAAGTACCTAAAAAACACAAAACATAATAAACATTTCAAACAGCTCGTTTCAATTATAGACTTACAATATAGCGTATACAGAAACAAAGAGTGCGAGGAAGAAGAACATCTCTACCGAAAAATGAAAAGGTAAGCAAATATATTGTTACTGTAACCAATTTTGATTAACAAGTCGTCAAGAGTCAGCCACATTTGGCATTACTAGCTCTTTCGTATTTGGTCTGTCAGGTTGTCTATACGGAAATACATTTGGAGTCTGTGGTATTAGATCATTTATACGACTAGATAGAATGTGTGACAGCTGTGAAAACGTCGAAAAAGTAGACTTTAAAACTAATCTCTATTTTGAGCAATTCACGCACACTAACACAAAGTGTTATACAAATCGCGAGTGTAAGACGTAGCTAGTCACGCACACTAAACTAATATTCCTGGTCTGTTTTCATCGGTTGTCTAACAGCAAGTGACTCTATCTAGAGGTATAAATTATCTAAGTCCACGATAGGGCGCAAATAGTTGATAACACAATCGTTTGATACAAATACTTAATCTTAAAACGATATTATTTCTAACGCTGAGAAATTAATCGGCGCAATTATAATTCTTCGCAAGATTTTAGAATGTAATGCAAACTTTATTGCACAGATAAATTTGTATCGGACCATGTAAAACAATATTTATTACAATGTTATAAATAAAACACTAGTTAGAATTGTAATAAAATTAGAAGGCCTTCAAAACTATCTAGTTTCAATCGTTAAATCTCTTGACATTAATGATTTTGCGATAATGTATTCTGAATGCAAGGACAATGCTATTTAAGGGGTCTGTAGACGACATACAAGCATATTAATGTATATTTTTACTATGCCCCGCATTTTTAGGAGGTAAGTACATTCCATTTTTTCTGGAACATGTAGAGAGTTTCTCTGATTTTAGAGACATAAAATATTCAAATACGACTGGTAGATACACGTATTAAGCTTTTTTTATGAAAGGGGCGACTTGCACGACCTTGGTAAGTGATAAGTAGAAGTTTTTCTAGATTTTTTTTTAAATCATATTTTTACCTATGAGTTAACATATCTATATAAACGCCACTACCTTAATTACTAGTGTTTCATCTGGATGTGTTTTTTCAGATTGCAAATCTACAATTTTCACTAACTTTATAATTGTTATCATTTAAAAAAAACTTTTTGTGTTTCACTCAATTGTCACCAAGGCAATTAACTTACCATAAGATATCACACTATTTTTAATTACATTAAATAAAGTTAAACAAATTCCATACTTTGAACGTACGTACTTGTAGTATAGTATAGTACTAGTACAATACCCCCATTGTGATACGATCCATCAAAAATGAGTGTGTGAGCACCCTTACGTCATTATAGACAACATAGCCACAGACATAGCCCCACAAAATGGCGCGAAAACGCGGACAATTTGACAGCTGTCAATTAGAAAGGCGCGGCGGCGCTCGGACGCGTGATAAACGACGTGCGCTGCTCCTTAGACAAGAGGCCATAACTTTTATTGTGGTGACAGAAAGATCTTGTGATAATTGGATGTTTGTTGGAAAAAATTGACGACAGAAAATAATTTGTCCTCGCTCGTGTGTGAACAAATAAGTACGTATTCAATATGTCAATACTTAAGTTGATAGACGTATTGTTTGATTCGTTTCTGTTGTCTATGCTTTATTATATTTGTGATTTTACTGTGGAACTGTGTTTACATTGTTATATTATTGTAGTGTATTGGTACTGTCAATGGAAAATAAAACATATAATTCGTTTCTTTAACTAATTGTTTGAAAATAAAGTTACCTTCTGTAAATAAATACTTTCTAACGCCTTTGTTGTCCGCGTCGTAAAGTTTTTTTTATAAAAAATGGAAGTTAGGTATTAGAAGTAAATTATAGATATTCAATTGAAAGGAAATAAATAAAATAATGCCTTGCACACGGCAAACTCGGTAGGACGGAAACACATAGACCTACAATATTTATATTATATTAAACCTTTAATAAATTGGTCTCAAACAGTTTTAAGTAATTACCACACATCAAAATTTCGCAATGATTCTTTTTATACGAACGACAACGAGTATACAGTATAGCGCGAAAAAGAAGTACCATCAAATACGCCAACTTAGTCGAATAAAACATCCTGTTTCTCTATAGGAATGTATATACATTTTTATTTTTTTAGGTGTATTACGATCATACGAATGCATTATTTATAAAATTGTAAAAATATATTACAAGTTAAAACGATTTTTCTTCGATTTTGATGACGGGCAAAATAATCTGTGTTTCTTGCCAACATTGCCCACGCCTATTTTTGACGAAATTTAAGTCTTATTAATACGTAATATAAATCACAACTAGAAATATATGAAAACTAGGCCTAGGCTTGATAGTTTTATTTGTAGCTTAAGCAGTTTTATAATAAAATCAGTGGGCAATGTTACCTAGCGATTATTGTTCATTTCCATACAACTTCTAACAAACTGTTGTAATTCCTTAGGGTTGTCGCATGTTAGTTATGAGCCTGGAGTTTTGGAGAACATTACAAATAATATTTTAAATAAAAAAAATATAGAATCAAAACATGTATTTAGAAAAAAAATGTTTTACCAAAGTTTGACAAACTACGTAGGTACCCTGTTTTTCTAATACTATCTTAAAATTAGAACGAATAAACTATATTTTGTGAATTCAAACATGGCGCTGTCAAACCATACTGATTTAGTGAAATTGTACCTTGTACCCGGCGGTACTCCAGTAATCCATTCAGAATATAATATTGTAGCATTATACACTACATACAAGGGTAAGGAATGGTCATTCGCTATTGCTATGAACATAACGGATATGTTTCCTTTACTGGAATTGGCAACCCTTGCAGGATATCTTACCCCGCGTCGGAATATACACTTTGATGATCCTGGGTCATCCGAAAGATTAGTTTCGTCAAAATTGATAATGTTTGTTCCTTGGATGTCGTCAAAGTTATGCTTAAATTTGCAATATTATCAGCTATTTCTTTTGCCCCCGTTTTCCGCTCGTGCTGTTGATTTATTTTAATTTTTTATTTTGTGTCTTTCTTACTTAAGTTATCAGCATGTCTAGCTAAATAGCTTTGCACCCATGCATCTCCTGTAATTTTGAAAACATGCTCTCGAGATTTTTTTTTAAATATTCATAAACTATTAGTTTAAGATCCAATTTAGTGAAGGCGTAGCCAAAATCGCTAGACGCTAGCAAGACTCGCTCAAGTTTGTTTTATTTCTCCTCTCTTAAATGCGTAGGATGCCCAACAGACTTCGAATGCAGTTTCTTAATTTTGTTAACAATAGTGCGTCTTCGGATGCCAAATTGTAATTTAGCATCTCTTGAAGATATTTGATTGGAAGAAACTGCTTGACAAGCTAGCTGTAACATTTCTTCCGAGTAATTTTTGTATCCACGAGATCCTATTACGCGTCTTGATTTTCGCTGTCTAATTCTAGACTTGTGCTTGTTTTTCTGTAATGTAAAATAATTAAATTAATGGCACACTGATGTACATTATTTTGAAAAATCCATATAAGCTTACAACTAAACGTTTGCATTATTTTAAGAATACAATGTGAATAAAAAAATTATCAAGAGAAAAATTTAATAGATACTATATTTATAAGGCAGGAAGAATGTTTCTTTATACAAAAAATATTGAAATCAGACATTATCATTGATTATACATAAAAAAATCAATAAATTGGGAACATCATTTTTTCATATCGGTTTAAATGAAATTTTGACAACCCTATCTGCTTTTTGATGACGGGCAAAGTTGATACGAATGGGTGTGAACAGTTCAGGGTGGCTTTGCTCTCCGTCATAACTGTTGTATTTCAAGGCATAGAACACTGAAACCACGTTTAAATGCTTTTAAAATTGTTATTCTGTAACATAAAGGAAAATAAACTTACCTGCGTTTTTCCCATGACGTAAAATTCACCTAAAAATAACGGTAAAAATAATGGTTATGGTTTGTAAAGTGGCTTTAGTACAGTTTAGTCCCTGTTTCACTGCGACCAGTGTGATCTATTGTGAAAGCCACTGCTTATTATAGCTCAGTGCTAAGATTGATTCTTTTCATGAATCTTATTATATCTTTCATGAATCTTATTATAATGAGATATAATAATATCATGAAAAGAATCAATCTTAACTGCAAGAGTGCAGTGAGTTTCTCAAGAGCGACGTATCTCAAGTGGTTGAAGAATTGGTCTTGCCGAAGAGACGTTTACGGATAAAATGATCACCTGCACAGAGGATTTGTAAAAGACATTTAATCTGCAATCTCTAAGTCCTAGGATTGAGAGGTGATTGTTCTGTCTCCAGTGCCCCGTCAGGATCTTTGTTAGGATGCGTATGTTTTTCCCTCAAGCCCTACTGCTTTATGATCAAATTTGGCTTGGATTAAAGTTGGACTGGGTTAAGCCCAGTGTGTTGCAGCAGAGTTAACTACATTCTTGCTATATTAATTTCACTTGACATATTAAATCTTCAAATGAAAATTTTCATTTAATGTTTGCTTTTATTAAAATTTTAATATTATAGGCGACTTATATCATAGAATCACAAACATTTTATTTAAACACGTGAAACGCTTTGCAGTTGTTATTATTATCCATTCTCGTCCCTTCATATATCAAAGGCATTTGGCCGCGGGTAGTTTTAAAAAACTTTCCTCCTGCATCACTGAATATTTGTTTGTCGTCTTAAATTGAAAATAAACTCATGATCAATTATCACATCGCAAATAAATATCTGAACAAATAATGCTCGGAAACGTGAATCAATTTTAATATCTGCCAAAACCTGCCAAAATCAATAAGAGAACGCTGAGATATTCCAACTATATAAGATAATCCTTTCGCCAATCAAAATAAGTATTGATTGAGATCGATGATATTGTTTTATTTATTCTGGATATTGCGCAGAAATGCCTTTGATGTGATAACTTATTTCGGTGCATAGCGCACTTTATTTCACGGGTACATACAGTGTAATTAAACAATTACACTGTATTTATTGACGCTCGGGTAATACCGTTCGTTCAGCTAAAGTATGCATGTTTTGGCTACGGGAACGCGGTCTATTTCATAAAAATTTTGCTCAGTGAGTTCTAGACCTATCTGGTATTTTATTGTAAAATTGAAATAAGGTAACTTGTTTGGTAATTGGTACTTGGTAATTGTCTTTCATCTATATTTACTTAATGTTACACTAAAAAAAATATTATCGAGTGTGGCCTACACTGGCTGAAATAACTGCTGCAATTCGTGGTATGCTTTAGACGAAGTGTTTTATGACTTCTTGGGGAATATTAATATATATTATTATATATCCATTCGGCCAAAATAGCAATTTGAAGTTCTTGGACGTTCTGTGGAGCTGGGTGTATAGCTCTAACATGTTGTTTTAAAAAGTCTCATAGATGTTCAATGGAATTGAGGTCGGGACTTCGTGCTGGCCAAACTTAACGGCGGATTCTGACTTTACTTAAGTCAGCTTCTAAGTCGCCCGTTCGGTCTGCTCGAGCATTGTCGCCCATAAACACAGCATTACTTTCTGTAACAGCTAGTGCTGGTTGTACATGAAGAATTAGGACTTCCGTGGTGTAGCGCTGCGCATTTAGAAAGCATTTTTTTACGACACCTAACTCTGTACTTTCTTCTGAAGTTTTGTCAGACCAAAATATGAAAGTGCCCCACCGTACGGAGTAATTTCTTCAAAACACACCTCTGCATAACACTCTCGTGGTCTTCGTAGCACTTTACGAGGTCGGTCGGGAGATTATGGCTTCATCAGAAAATATAACCTTACTCCATTCTTCATCTGTTCACGTAGCACAATTTCGGGAAAATCTTAATCTTGCAATACAGTGCCCAGTAATTTAGGACCCCTAATTTAGGCTGGTCTTTGACTATATATATATATTGATTTTTAGTAGTCTCCTACTGACAGTCCATTCGCTAACAGTCACATTTCCAACAACTTGAGTGCAGCCTTCTTGAAGAAGAGTCACTATATTTGATATAAAATTTGTCCCGAAAAAACATCAACATCAATTTGTTAAAGTTACAAAAAAAACCTTATTTATTTATTAAAATTTTTATTTTTTTTTATTTCCAAAACAATTAAACCTCTAAAATAACTTTAATTTATTTAAATCAACTTTACTCACAGTTCATCGATGTCGGTACTGACTAGTTTCGTACATTTGAAGAGGTCCTTCATGAGAGAAGTGTGTTCGCGGCAACGTCTCGTCTTACACTAAAGATTTGCGCACACAGTGCGCGGGTGGACAAGGCGGGGGCGAGGGGTGCGCCGGCGGTGATGACGCAAAAGGTAGCACTGGAACTTTTGTGTCACCATTTACGTTCACGGGTGCTCACAATTTCAACTATAAATGGGTCTTATTCCGAGATGTGCTTAACAACATGATCATGATCAATTATCACATCGCTAATCAATATCTGAACAAATAAAGCTCGGAAACGTGAATCAATTGAAAATCTACCAAAACTTGCCAAAATCAATAAGAGAAGACTGCAATACTAAGATATTCCGACTTTAATATTGTGCCATTCTATATTTTGATTTGGCACTCTTTGATGTGATATTTACGTTAGCCTTTCGCCTTTTTAAATCTTTGTTTTTGCGACTGTATTTTATTTAAATAAACGATATCGTATAATAAGTCGAGTTAGTAAGTCTTTTGTGGGGCGATGTATATGCTTTTACAACAAGATCCCAGATTATGTTCAAAACAAATGTATCACGAAATTCAAAAGAATTGCTCAAAAACGATTCTGTGGTAAAGGTAAAGTAAACTATAAAATAAATGACTTTCTTAATGGTACAATTTATTGAGAATTGAGCGACCGCCCACAGGTTATTAAATAATAAATTTTACTGTACGATTTGACATTGTTACCATATATTTAAATAAAGAAGCCCGCTGAGCTTGTTGCGCCCGTTCTCCTCAGGTCTGAGGCATACCTTTTGGGAAGGGTGGTAGCTATTTACTTTCAATAAATGATTTTATATCCTACTTTGAAAATTTTTGAATTTGAATAATTGAAATAGTGTACTCAGATGTATAAAAATTTACTTTTACAAGTCATTGGGCGTGCGCTTCCAAAACTATTGATGATACATAAAAAAATCTTTATTTTGATAAAGGTATGGAAGTAAGCAAGGGCGTATTATTAACATATCCATAATTCTCTAGTAACTTCTCTTCTTTTATAGTAACGAAGTTCTTTCCCTCCGATAGCAACGTCCCTATGAATCAAAATTAATATCTATTAAAATTACAATAAACTCATCTGCAAAAAAAACGGGCACTTTTGATTTATTCGAGTAATTTTAGTATTAAGTGTTATAAAAGGGACTTGATGCAACAAAATAAAATAAAAATTATTTACCGATGCAACAATACTTTCGTTTGGTAAGTAATTAAGATGATTTGAATTTATTTTATTTTGATTTTTAGGAAATTACTCATTTTGACAAGGTAACTTTAATTGATTTTCACCTATATTTACTCAAAGTTACAGACAGTAAAATAAAAAAAATATGATCGAGTGTGGCCTCCACTGGCGACATAACTGCTGCAATTCGTGGGAAGCTTTGGACGAAGTTTTTTACGAGTTCTTAGGGAAAATTTCTCCAATTCGGCCGAAATAGCTATCTTAAGCTCTTGGACTTTCTGTGGAGC
The DNA here is from genome assembly GCA_949711755.1 of Leptidea juvernica. Lineage (NCBI taxonomy): Eukaryota > Metazoa > Arthropoda > Insecta > Lepidoptera > Pieridae > Leptidea > Leptidea juvernica. The sequence goes on from CATIXQ010000026.1 coordinate 8,872,933, forward strand.
TGGGTGCACAGCTCTAACACGTCGTTTTTACAAGTCTCATAGATGCTCAATGGGATTTAGGTCGCGACTTCATGCTGGCCATCTATGTGAACTGCTGGATCACTTGGCGTTGCGTCGAGACGTCGCTTCATTGTGCGTCTTTTACTGCATTTATCACTGGGAGTGTTCCAAAGAGCTCTTTCCCTGATTGCTGCCGCCGAATTCCACACGCACATACCATCCGCACTATCTGGATGTGTGGCGAACGGCGGTCCTCAGCGGTTTTCAACGAACTTTCTTCCACGTACTACAAAAATGTGGAATGAGCTTCCTTGTGCGGTGTTTCCGGGACGATACGAGATGGGTACCTTCAAAAAAAGCGCGTACACCTTCCTTAAAGGTCGGCAACGCAATTGAGATTCCTCTGGTGTTGCAAGAGAATATGGGCGGCGGTGATCACTTAACATCAGATGACCCATACGCTTGTTTGTCCTCGTTTTTCATAAAAAAACGGCAAATCCCGACTTCACTTAAGTAAGCTTCTACGTCGCCCGCACGGTCTGCTCGAGCATTGTCTTTCATAAGTACAGCAACACGTCCTGTAACAGCTAGTGCTGGTTGTACATGAGGAAATAGGAGTTTCGTGTTGTAGTGTAGCGCATTCTGAGCCATTTTGTACGAAAACTACCTCTGTACTATCTTCAGAAGTTTTGCCAGCCCATAACATGACAGAATCCCCACCGTACGGCGAAATTTCTTCAAAACACACCTCTGCATAACGCTCTCCTGGTCTTAGCACTTTACGGCGTCGGTTCTCACCAAATTAAGAGATTCTGGCTTCATCAGAAAATAAAACCTCACTCCAATCTAAATCTGTTCACGTAGCGCAATTTGTGGAAAATCTCAAACCTTGGAATACAGTGCGCACCGAGTAATTTAGGACCCCTAGCTGGTCTTTGACTACGTATATTGATTTCTAGTAGTCTCCTACTGACAGTCCATTCGCTAACGGTCACATTACTAACATCTTCAAGATTGTTTTTGATGTTACAGGTAGACCTCCGATGTCGTAAAGCTTGGCTCACAATATATCGATAGTCCCTGGACTCAGTACAACGATTTCTTCCGGATAGCGGCCTTATTTTCAAAGAACCGGTTTCTTGAAAACCTAGTCTAGGTCCTATGAACATTGAAACGACTGACACTCAACCGTTCCTACACATAGCATTGAGTACAGCCTTCTTGAAGAAGAGTCACTATATTTGTTGTAAAATTTATCCCAAAAAACACCAACATCAATTTATTAAAACTACAAAAAAAACATTTTATTTATTTAAATCTTTAAACTTTTTTTATTTGTTATTTCCAAAACAATTTAACCTCTACAATAACTTTAATTTATTAAAATCAACTTTACTCACAGTTCTTCGATGTTGGTACCGACTAGTTTCGTATATTCGGAGAGGTCCTTCATCAGGGTGAGAGAAGTGTGTTCGCGGCGACATCTCGTCATACACTAAGGATTTGCACTCGCAGTGCGCGGCTGGAAAGGGCGGGGGGCACGGGGTACGCCGCCGGTGATGACGCGAAAGGTTTCCTTCATATATCACAGGCATGTGGTTGCGGGTATTTTAATAATTAATATTCGTTTGTCGTCTTAAGTTGAAAATAAACTAATGATCAATTATCACATCGCTAATTAATATTTGAACAAATAAAGCTCGGAAATGAGAATCAAATGAAAGTCTGCCAAAACTTGCCAAAATCAATAAGAGAACGCTGAGATATTTCAACTATAATGTTGTGCCATTCTATATTTTGATTTAGCAATCTTTGATGTGATATTTACGTTAGCCTTTCGCCAATCAAAATAACTATTGATTGAGATCGATGATATTGTTTTATTTATTCTGGATATTGCGCAGAAATGCCTTTGATGTGATAACTTATTTCGATGCGATGAGCACTTTATTTCACGGGTGATGAATGGCATCGTTTTTGTTGACGCTCGGCTAAATATGTCCTGTTCCTGTAAATACACGTTTTGGCTACGGGAGCTCGGTCTTTTTCTTTAATATGTGCTCAGTGAGTCTGAGACATTTTATTCTTTCATCTTAAATTGATATACAAGTAAGGATAGTAGATAAAGTTGTAACGAAATATCAAATGCTATTTGATTATCATAAACTGCCCTTTCCCAGAGCCCTGAACTATTACATAGAAGCAGGCGCATAAATCTGCATTCACTATTGTAAATAAAATTATAAACAATAATTTCTAATTAAATGTCTACTTAAACGAATTTGAAAACTCTTTGACTATATTTTGAGAGAGTAACATCGACTGTTTTTGATTTACAAAAATAGCAGAGATGCGTACTTAAAATGCTCAAGTTTAGTTTTAAATTTTCTTTTACTGGTTTCTAGTCGGATGTTCTCAGGCAAGCTGTTTAATAGATAAGGTAGGCGTTTTTTCAAAGTCCTATCTCCGTAGTAGTTATTGATTCAAGGAACCTCGAACTTACCAGCGGACATCAACCGAGTATCGTGGTTGTGCATAATTGGGTTATGATCTATGAAACAAAAAGATGAAAAAGGACTTTTTAAAATAGCGACTGATGCAGCAATAGTTTACATTTTGTCCACCCGAACATATCAGAAGTTATTGGCATTATATGTTTTTTATCTGAATTATTGAATCACGATTCGAGAGTTCATTTCAAACTATATAAAACATATATCTGTTCCATTTATAAACCGGTCGAAATACCATTTGATTGTAATAAAGTGCCCTTTCCCAAAGCCATGAACTATTAAAACGACTACAATAGATTTAAATTCATCATTATTCAACATAAGTATTATGTATTTTATACTTATATTTTATAGACGAAAGATTGTTTCTTTGCATTGTCTCCGAAATTACTGAATCGATTTGAAAAAGTATCGCTGTTGGGAAGCTACATTATCCCCAGATGACATAGGCTATATTTTATTTAAAAAAAAAAAAACCAATAATGTAACTCAAGTAGTAAGAGTATTACCTTTAATATTCTTTACATCGTGTGCGTTCCAAAAAGTATTGATGATACAATAAAATAATGTACTGCTACTTTTCAAAACACATCATTATTATATTATAATTAGTGTCAGCATATGTTACAAGTGTTCAATTATTATAAAAACTAGCTGATGCCCGCGATTTTGTCCGCGTAGATAAAGGGTTTTTAAAAATAATAAGCAAGTTTGGAATTGAAGATTATCTCATAACATATTATATGAATACTAGCTGACCCAGCAAACGTTGTATTGCCGATATTAAAATCACGATACAAAAGTAACTGTTGATCGTAGATGGGTGAAAATTTGAAGTTGTATGTATTTTTAATCCTGACTCATAATCAAACAAATTTAAAAAAAAAAGTCAAAAAATTTAATAAAATCGTGTGGACCACCCTTATCATTTAGGGGGATGAAAAATAGATGTTGTCCGATTCTCAGACCTACCCAATATACACTCAAAATTTCATGAAAATCGGTAAAGCCGTTTCGGAGGAGTTCGGCCCCGCACACCGTGACACGAGTATTTTATATATTAGATTATTTCTAGGAAGATTGCTATGGCAAACTAATTTACTATTGCTATAGTTATAGCTCATCGAAGTGAATCTCAGTTTTTCATAAATCCCGCGGGAACCATGGATTTTATCGGGTATAGAATGTAGCCTATGTCCTTTCCCAAGCTCTAGTCTATCGCTGTACCAAATTTCATCAAAATCAATAGTCGGCGTAAAAGCGTAACAAACAAACTTACATTAACATTTATAATAGGGATTTGAATTGACATGTCGCTACTATGTGCTCAGTCCTGTGCGTACGCGAGCGAAGTCGCGGGGTATCAACTAATTTACTATAAAGGAATGAACTATTTGAATTTGAATTTGAACTACATTTATTCGAAAGCTTCTGGATGTAAATGTTTTGAAAGGTGTTTCATTTGCAACTGAATCGAAATGTAAAAGCATTTGAGAGATGGAAACGGGATAACCTAATTTTATATTCATTCACTCGGTAACTGCGATGATATTTTATTGCATGTCACATGAGAGAGGAGGTCATATTGTGCAAAGATTTTGTGTATATTCAATTTATATATATTTTAATCTTCGATTAAGGATTGGTCTCCGCTGCACTCCAACTAAATACCTCAGGCGTTGTCGCAAAGTACGGCAACGGCAATTTGAAAGATGCCATTGAGTGTCAAGATGCGACGCACACAAGCATCTAATACTTGCCGTGATAGAAGGCTATTTTCCTTAGGTAGTGCGGTATCTAGTTGGAGCACAGCGGAGAACAATCCTTAATCTAAGATCTTAATATATAGAAATACGTCATACGTTACATGACTAACAAAATAACCAAAAATCCATTTTGAACTGAACAGTAAATAAAAAAAGTATAAGACTTGAAATATTACACATTATTTTTTGATCGATTTTGCTTAATTTGTAGGACTCTGACGACTGCAAAATGATTTCAATATTAATAAAAGCTCAATCTTTAAATATAAGCAAAACTATTTACCAACATAAGTCTAAAAAATAAAATTTTTAAAAGCTCTCCGACTACACGACGATAAACTCGCTCTTTGTCTAGCCGCGCCCTATATCGCGTGACCACCCACATAGCCCAAGCTAATTCAATTAGAGTACACACTCATCGTCATTTCATCTATTTCAACCTATCTACTAAACGATGCTATCGCAAAGTGCATTTTTCTTGACCTCTTAATTTGATGGATGAGTCGATTACATAAATTGGTTTTTTTATAGCGGTTTTTGTGATTGAAAAGCTGTGCCATTTGCTATTAGAAGCTTTACGATTCTAGCGATGCCAAGTCATGTGCCTATTTCTGCCGTGAAGTAGTAATGTGTAAGCATTACTGTGTTTCGGTCTGAAGGGTGCCGTAGCTAGTGAAATTACTGGGCAAATGAGGTGTAACATCTTATGTCTCAAGGTGACAAGCGCAATTGTAGTGCCGCTCAGAATTTTTGGGTTTTTGGAGAATCCTGAGCGGCACTGCATTGTAATGGGCATGGGGTATCAATTACCATCAGCTGAACGTCCTGCTCGTCTCGTCCCTTATAATCATAAAAAAAATGTAAATCTATATATCTATATGTAACAATATAAATGCAATTTGTGTATAATTAATTGCATAATCAACATTTTGGTGTTTTTAATGCGATAACCCTCACTTCTGGATTTAATTACACATATAAAACTGAAAATAAAATTTTATGAACGATGCGGGACTCGAACCCGCGACCTCTCGCGTTTCGTGCGAGCGCTCTTTCCACCTGAGCCAACCGATCCAGTGACATATCGTTTATAAAATCTTGTATGCTTTGTTCAACTCTCTATATATGTTGGAGGTATCGGAAAAAAATAAGCCGTCTGGGAGCTTTGAACGAAATCGCTGTCTAAACCCTTTGAGATATAACAAAATGTATATTTTATTACTTTTAAAAACTGAGAATTATAAAGCGGTAATATAAAAGCTGTTTACACAAATACGATATGAATCCTTAAAATTTTATTGCTACATCTTATATATAAAATTCTCGTGTCACAATGTTAGTTACCTTACTCCTCCGAAACGGCTTTACTGGTTTTTACCAAATTTTATATGCATATTCAGTAGGTCTGAGAATCGGCTACTATCTATTTTTCATACTTCACCCTTAACATTTTTTTTTAATTTTTGGACAATTTTTTTTGTTTTAATTTTTCTATAATGTGGCATTAAAAATACATACAACCCAAAAATTTTACCCTTTTATCACCAACCCCTATTTTTTAACACGATTTTTATATTATTCTGTTCCATCCACAGATCCGCAACAGTTGCAAGATGGTAATCGAAAACAATAATTATTGTAGTACGATAAATTATTCAAAAATGTATTTTGTAGGTCTGAGAATCGGTCGTCATCTATTTTTAATAACCCAAAAATATTAATTATTGAATTTTTTTTTAATTGGCCATACAACGTTTGCTGGGACAGCTAGTAATATTATAGAATCATTCAGAAATACGTTTTTGTTTCATTTTTAACTCAATTACTTTGATTACCCATTTTCGATGGCTTCAGAATAGCGTCTGTCTTTTAGCTATATAATACATAAAATAAAAACTACTTTTTCTGAAGTACAATAACGTAAATGCTATTAAGCGTATCGAGATGGGAAAATGACCATTCGAAGCAGAATTTTTCGTGAATTGTAATAAATAGGCTTTAGGTAAGATAAGATTGAACAAATGTGTTACGACATTCAAAACAATTGTTAAACAAAGTCTATGTGGTAAAGGTTACTAGTACAAAATGTCTTTTGGGAATGGAGCGAGCGTCCACAGGCTATATAATAAATTTTATTGTAAGAAAATTTTAATTTAAAAAAATATATTCTTTTTTTTTATATGAGAGGGGGCAAACGGGCAAGAGGCTCACGGGATGGGGAGAGGTGAGGCAAACGCCCGTGGACATCCGCAACAACAGGTGTGTCAAGAAATACGTTCGCGGGCTTTGAGGTGGGAGTATGCTTCTCAGGTCTGAGGCATAATTATTGGAGTTCTTGACGTTCGATAAGAGAAAGAGATAAAGATAAAGAATAATAAAAGAGATTTAAAATCCTACTTTGAATAAAAATTCTTGAATTTGAAACATACTTAAGTAGAACTTCACTTTCAAATACGGAAAAACGTATGTCTCTCTTATTATCTATTTTCATAACTATTATTATCTCTTGACCTCGCTGGAACGTGAAGCTCCCTCCCGTTCCCCTTTCACCCCTCTCGCACTCGTCATGTTGCATCAGTACGGTTTTCACTTCACTACCGTTAGGTATATGTCGTGATATAATAATATCCTAGCGATGCTTGTTTTGAACAAGGCGACGATGTGACGTCATCGACGTCATGTCCAGAGATAATGTAACCGGGGTACTTAATAAACTCTACTTACCAGTGGGGGACTCCTTTGCACAGGATGCCGGCTAGACTATGGGTACCACAACGGCGCCTATTTTTGTCGTAAAGCAGTAATGTGCAAGCATTATTGTGTTTCAGACTGAAGGGCGCCGTAGCTAGTGAACTTACTGGGCAAATGAGACTTAACATCTTATGTCTCAAGATGACGAGCGCAGTTGTAGTGCCACTCAGAATTTTGGGTCTTTCAATTATCCTGAGCTGCATTGTAATGGGCAGGGCGCATCAATTACCATCAGCTGAACGTCCAACTCGTCTCGTCCCTTATTTCATTAAAAAAAACTCTTCATTATAATCGGATATACAAAAATCACTTTGGCACAAAAATAATACAATTCGAAATAAAGTTAGCCACAGCTTAAAGTCAAAACGATGAGTCATACATGGAGCTGTATTCTTGGCAGCCACCCAGTACCTAGAGGACTCCTGTTATTTTTATATAACAGAAGGACAAACGAGGGTCCGATTATGTAATTACCGGCACTCATGCAATGCTTGGAACATTATAACATGAATAATGAATATCTTGACGCGGATACTTTTAAAACAAATGTTACTTAGTAAAAAGTGGCTAAGTACTCGTTGGAATCACACATGACGGGTACTCACTGTACATACTTAGCCTGGCCATAAATACTGTTACAATTAAAAATAAATAAAATATTACATTTGAATTTGGAATCTGTCATTTTTATATGATTGTTCATTGCGTCTTCTCATTTTGGCGCCAATATATTGTACAATATTTTGCGATATTAAAATGGAGTGGGGTGATAAAGAGAACCGAATCGCTGTGATTGTATTACACAAAGGAGGTGTGGAGCCAAATGCAAATTTTAACACTCTCCATACGCTTGGTATTAGTAAAATGTTTGTGTCCTCCTCTGTTTGTGACAGAAAAAGATCTGGTCCTCCACGTACGAAAAAGGTGGTAAAAGCAGTAAGGAAAAGAATTAGAAGAAATCATGATTTTATTCAAAAGCAAAAGATTTTATCTCGGGAGATGAAGATAGCACCTAGAACCATGTCGCATATTTTAAAAAATAACTTACGGCTTTGCACCCTATAAGAAACGTACTAGTCATTACTTAACTGATAGGGAGGTCACAGAAAAATTTAGTTTACTGATGAGAATTCACAATTGAGCAAAATTTTAACAAACAAAATTACCGTATTTATGCTAAAAGATCTAAGGAATCTTCCCAATTAGTCGACAGAGTGCAACATGGGCACTATCCGACTTCAGTGATCGTTTGTTGGGGTATTAGCTATGAATGAGTGACTGGGCGATACTTTTGTGAAAAAGGTATCAAAACATCGGCACAAGTGTATCAAGATACCATTCTTGAGAAGGTAGTGAAGCCCCTTAACAACACCATGTTCAATAACCAACAATGGTCCTTCCAGCAAGACTCGGCGCCGGGTCATAAAGCTCTCTCGTTGGAAACCAACGTTTTGGACTTCATCAGAGCTAAAGACTGGCCGTCGTCTAGTCCCGATCTTAATCCATTGGATTATGATTTATGGTCAGTTTTAGAGAGTACGGCTTGCTCTAAATGCCATGATAACTTGGAGTCCCTAAAACAAATCGTACGATTGGCAGTGAAGAATTTTCCCATGGAAACAGTGTTGGCCTCAACGTTTAAAGGACTGTTTTGCAGCCAATGGAGACCACTTCGAATAAGCTTTCAATATTTTAAATTGTTATATATTTATGTATTAAACTAACACACTGTAAAAGTAAAATGTTTGCCGCCTCTGATAAATAAAATATATATATGGATTCATACTTCGGTATCAGTAGTTAAATTAACAAAATTAACAATAGAATAAACAAAAGAAAACAAAGTGAGATTAATTGAAATAGTTGCTTTTATGAACAACGCATAGTTAAAAGGAACGCAAGTAAAAGTTTAAATGTTATCTTAGATAATTTATACGTTTGGATAGACTGTGACAGGAGTGAACACGTCGAAAAAAAAAGTAGCGAACTTTTAACCTCTATTTTCAGAAACGTACGAACTCTAAAAGAAAGTGGCATCGCGAGTGCGAGACGTAGCTTGTCATGCACACTAAAGTAATAAACCTGGCCTGATTGTCATGGGTTGCCTACGAGGTATCTTTTTTTATGACACTAAGGAACAAGAAGAGCAGGACGTTCAGCTGATGGTAATTGATACGCCCTGCCCATTACAATGCAGAACCCAAAAATTCTGAGCGGCACTACAATTGCGCTCGCTCGCCACCTTGAGACATAAGATGTTAAGTCTCATTTGCCCAGTATATTTACTAGCTACGGCGCCCTTCAGACCGAAACACAGTAAGTAATGTTTACACATTACTGCTTCACTGCAGAAATAGGCGCCGTTGTAGTACCCATAATCTAGCCGGTTTCCTGTGCAAAGGAGCCTCCCACAGGTATCTAAACATGTATATCAATTATCTAAGCATGTTATTTTATGCACGAAAACTTGATTCTAAGCGCAGCAAACATTATAATTTTTTGAAATATCTTGCCAGCAAATTCCCAAGTTAGCCGGACTGACGAATGCGGTAGGCCTCACGGAAATTAGGTCAACAACCAATCACTCTGAACGTATTACAGTATAATATTACTAAAGCAACTTAGCAAGGGCACCGTTTAGGAAAATTTCCATTTTCAGCATTAATAACGAACAGTGGTTTTAAGCGCATTTCAGCAAAATCAAATTGAAACTCATATTTTTTTATAACCACAACAGCGTCTATTTCTGCCGTGAAGCAGTAATGTGTAAGCATTATTGTGTTTCGGTCTCAAGGGCGCCGTCGCTAATGAAATTACTGGGTAAATGAGACTTAACATCTTATGCGCAATTGTAGTGCCGCTCAGAATTTTCAAGAAACCTGAGCGGCCTTGTATTGTGTGGGCAGGGCGTATCAATTACCATCAGCTAAACGTCTTGATCGTCTCGTCTCTTATTGTCATAAAATAAATATGGAGTTTATAAATGATTTTATGTGGAGTCTCTTCCGGTTCTTTTATGTTTGAATCGTATTCACATTGAATACATGGTTAATTCTGAAATTTGCATTATTGCATTTGCATTGTGGTATAAATACCTGCAATATATATTATATAATACTACTATATATTGCATCTTAATATACATTTTCTTATATCTATACATATAAATAAAATTGGGAGTGTCTGTTTGTAATATTGAAATAATCATTTTTTACTAAATGTATATGAATGTATAGGATACATACACCATTCTTACATTGTTTTTTAATTTTTGTAGGTCTGCCTGTCTGTTTGTTCCGACTAATGTCTGATATGGCTGGACCGATTTTGACGGGATTTTTATTAGCAGGTAATATATATAAACTACGTGTCACGTTGTTTCTCCGCGATGGACTCCTAAACTAATGAACGGATTTTAATGGGGATTACTTCATGGAGTGCAGTTTAGTCCAACTTGAGATATAGAATAGTTTTTATTTCGATTTGGGATCCATGATTATTTTTATTTCCACTATTTGTTATGAATTGACATATTTTCAATGTGCGATTTTATTGAGGCACCGGTTTGATAGTTCTGCTGTGAAACAATTTCATTATAACAACAGGCAGCATATTTTACTAAATAATTCTTGATGTTATGAAATAGTATTGACAAATAGATAAAAAAAACAGTATTTAATTTAATAAGCACAGAAAAACTTCCGTCGGGTAAGCTAGTATTCTTGTATGTGTAAGTACTGAACAGTTTATGAGAATATTCTATACATATAAATATAAAAAAAATTTGAGTATCTGATTGTTATATTGAAATAACCGTTTTTACTACATTTATATTAATATATTGTATATACGGTAATAATTTTTTTTTTCTATTTTTGTCTATCTGTATGTTTGTTCCGGCTAATCTCTGAAATGGCTGGATCGATTTTGACGGGACTTTTATTGGTAGGTAGATGATGTAATACGAAGTAACTTAGGCTACGTTTATTTTAGAAATATTTCTTTTATTTTAGAAAAATAAAGTAATGTTGCAATGTCCAAGAAACGGTCTAACACTAAAAATAATTTATATGGCACCACAACGTTTGCCAGTCAGGGTCAGCTTGTATAATATAGTATGCAACTATCTTCGAAAAGCTTTCTATTTTCGAAGGATTTCGACTTAGGCGAATTGACAAGATAATTCTCACTCCCAGCCGCCCAATAATTCTCAATAACGGTTTCAATGATTTTGTAACGTTCTCAAATCTGAATAGCAGCGCTTGGTGATCGGCTCAGATTTAACACGCTTTGATGGGCAACTGGCTTATCTTTTGATGCTATTAACGTATAAGTTACAAGCGGAAGCGGTTATAGAAAATTATCGGTGCAGTTTTTTTTATGAAAATAAGGGACGAGACGAGCAGGATGTTCAGCTGATGGTAATTGATACGCCCTACCCATTAAAATTCAGTGCCGCTCAGTATTCTTGAAAAACCCGAAAATTCTGGGCGGCACTACAATTGCGCTCGTCACCTTGAGACAAAAGATGTTAAGTTTCATTTGCCCAGTAATTTCACTAACTACGGTGCCCTTCAGACCGAAACACAGTAATGTTTACACATTACTGCTTCACGGCAGAAATAGGCGCCGTTGTTGTACCCATAATCCAGCCGGCTTCCTGTGCAATGGAGCCTCCCGCTTGTAAAACTGGCAGTTCGGTGAGTTCACAAAAAACGCGATTAAAAAGTTTTCGTTTTAAAATTAAGAGTAGAATTAAATTAAAAGGCAAATTGTCCTCAATTATATTATTTAATATTACTAGCTTTTTACTTCATAAATCAGCTAAAGCGACTACTAGATCAGCGTGAAACAGAATAAAAATATTAATTTTGAATTTGTAGACACTTAAAGTTTACAAAACGTCGTGTTAAATAAATAAAAGTGAAAAAATGTACGTATAATCAAAACTTAATAAATTTTAGTCCTTAAGTTTCAGTGAGTCAGGACTACCAATAGAAAAAAGAAATATTTAATTGGCTATCTTTTGATTTCCGTATGAAAACTCCAAAAAAACATAAAAAAATATAAGACCTAGTTTTTCGCTCAACAAAAATCCCAGTGCGGTTAAATCTGAACAAATCGTTAGAGTCGATTCCGAACAGAATTTGAATATAAAAAGATATATATGAACAGTAGTATTGGCAGTATGTATATGTGTGTCAGGTATCGGCAACAAACACATAAAGTATTTTATTGTTTCATTTTATAAATTCCAAGCGGACAGACAGATAAAATTACTATTTTATAATTATAGGCCAGTAAAAATAGACCTCGCATTAAATTTCCGATCAATATTTTTTATAAGGTTTAATAACATACTTACTGAGCTGATTCACGACAGAGCCATTTTTTAAATAAAACATTTAAATTTATTTATAGATTATGCCCGAACAGTGGCTGGGGCTTTATTATAAAAGTGAATACATTTACACTTAAAACTATTGATTAAATAAGTATCTTATATATCTCGTGATTAATAATCATAGATAAACCGTTAAAACTTCTATATCCACATAGCATTCGCAATAATTATGATGGAAAAATTTAAATTCTAATATTAACAGTAGCCCGTTGCTTTGCGGTCGGTTTATATAAATATGCGTACAGACTGACGGACACGCGCCAGACACAGGCGTGTGTTTGACGTTTATTGGAACGCCGCAAGATATAAGCGTGAGCGTTTTTAATTTTTTGCAAGAATATTTGTAACGATATTTTTTATTAACGTTATAGAAAATGTGCGTTTAAAGGAGCTGAAGGCAAAGGGGCCTTAGGTCTCCTCTCCTAATGGTTTCCACCACCACGTAACCACTATCGAGCATGCTCTCTTGCCATACTCTCTTGTCAGATCACAGGAATACCTATCTGTGTTATTCAATGACGTTCTATACATTTATAACGACAATTTAGGATATCATGCCCACCATCAGGATGTGTGGCGGTTCTCCACAATGCGGTTTTCAAGGACGGTTGTCCTTGTGCGGTGTTTCCGAGACGATACGACATGGATACCTTCAAACGAAGCGCGTATACCTTTCGTTAAGGCCGGCAGCGCTCCTGTGATTCCTCTGGTGTTGCAAGAGAATGTGAGCGGAGGTGATCGCTTAACACCAGGTGATTCGTACACTCATTTGTCCTCCTTTTCCATAAAAAATATAGACATATCATTCGCAATCTGATAGCGGAACGGCAAAAGTGTGCTTAAAGAAAATGTAAGCACACTATTCTCCTTAGTAGTGTGTCAACTGTTAGTGTTCAAATCTAGTTCTAAATACAACATACGTAATATAAACTGATTAAATGTTTTACATTGCTGTTTATTGACAAATAATATTTTAAGCAACTGGAGTAAATGCGGCAATGTAGCAGCCGAAGCTTATTATGGTGTAATTTGTGGCATGTTACATATTTCGGCTTTGTTTACGTACGAAGTGATTTGGCAATAACATATATCTTTACCTTACCCATGTAATTACATTACAGGAAGAAGTAATTTTAAACTTGAAGTAACTTTTCATTGCGTTTATTCAAATCAAAACAAAACGTTTATTGAACTCATAACATTGCTTTACAATGGCTTAAGTTCAGTCATACACTTAATTTCATTTTATTAATAAGACAATATGTGTTTTCGTTCTCCAAATTGTGTATACGTTTCTTGAAAAATTTTTTATATAATAATTCAATCCTATTCAAGACTATTGCAAAGGGTTTCACAAAAATGTCTGATTAAAAATATTTATGCATTACTTTCTCGTGACGGTATCGCCGCCACTTTATCACTTACACCACACACAACTAATGTAAGCCGAATCGATCTTCCATTAAATTTATTTTGGGAGCAAGATTAATATTTTTTGGCAGAATCTCAAAGCTGTACGCAAATCAAAAGTTAGATTTGTATCGGATATAATAATCGAAGCGAGAATAAATTTAACCTAAGCAGAACTATAGTATAATATTATGTGGTGAAATATTTGGACGCATATGAAAATCTTTACATTATTTTTTACCGTACAGTATGCCGTATTAAAGATAAAATAAATCAAATGATTTAAGTTTTTTTTAGTGTTAATTCCGCCAATATTTGTTTTTAAAACAATTCGACACGTGTTTCGCCTCTACACGAGGCATCCTCAGGACGTGTTGTCTCGCCAAAATCTGGCATGACATGCCAGATTTAGAGGGTATAGAGGCGAAACACGTGTCGAATTGTTTTAAAAACAAATATTGGCGGAATTAACACTTAAGAAAACTTAAATCATTTGTATAATTATGGATTTCCGCAAAGTAACGCCTAATTCAATAAATTTTCATAAAATAAATCTTTTTTTTTTATGGAAAAGGAGGACGTAACGAGGGTACGATGTTAAGTGATCACCACCGCCCACATTCTATTGCAACACCAGAGGAATCACAGGAGCGTTGCCGGCCTTTAAGGAAGGTGTACGCGCTTTTTTTGAAGGTACGCATGTCGTATCGTCTCGGAAACACCACACAAGGAAGCTAATTCCACAGCTTTGTAGAACGTGGTAGAAAGCTCCTTGAAAACCGCACTGTGGAGGACCACAACACATCCAAATGGTGGGAATGATTCCTAATTTGTGGCGTGTCGTGCGAAGGTGAAATTCGGCGGCAGGAATCAGGTGAAACAGCTATTCGGAACACTTCCCGTGATAAATGCGGTAAAGGACACACAAAGTAGGTAAAAAATATTTGGGATATGACTTATAGTTTCCGAAATATAAAATTATTTCTAATCTTATTTAATTCTAGGCACTACACACAACACTCAAAGCTGCGCGCAATGTTAGAAAGTTCACGTTGTATGAAATATTTAAGTATACGAAACAAAAACTGTTTGTAACTTCAAAACTAATCGCTTGAACTTATTGAAATAAAGAGTAGTACACTAAGTGGTTTCAAGTGATTTGAAAGAGTTAGTTATATTGTCACTTCTTCTAGAAAATTCCTTAATGTGGTCTTGAACATATAGAACATTATCAAGAATATATTGAGATGCAACATTCAAAATGTTTATTTCTTTTAATTTTTCTCTTAATGATTCTTTAAGACGTAGGTTACAAATTACTAACTTATGTAAGGA
>CATIXQ010000026.1:8888121-8953044 GCA_949711755.1 Leptidea juvernica
AGCCAACTCTGTCTATCAGTAATTTTTGTATTTGGCAACCGATTTGGAATATTCTCCAGACGCTCGCTAACGAGAAGAATAAAGAGATTTGTTATTTAAAAGTGATTATCCCTCACTTCGGGATTAATTATAGAAATAAAATTTGTAAGCAAAATTAATAAACGACGCGTATTCGAACCCGCGACCTTTCGGGTTCCGTACGAGCGCTCTTACAAACTGAGCCAACCGTTCGAGTGTCACACGGATCGTAAATCTTGGTATGTCTTGTTCAACTCTCAGGTTGTGGCTCCATCTACAGGATCTACGTTACAGTCGATAACCTGCTCAACCCTATTATTTGCATATTATTAGGAAATTTACATGGGATGTCGCTCTTTCTCCATCACTTCTAGGATTAATTAAATTAAATTTGTAACCAAATTTTAAGAGTTTTATTTACCCTTACTAATAAAGGCACCTCTTCAGTTCCTCTCAACTCCTCATAAATCGAAACAAGACGACTATTACTGCCAAATGGTAGACCGTCTTGTGCTGTCGAGTGGCGAGATATAAATAAAATTGAAAGTTTTCTCTATCAAATGACTTAAGAGTGACTAAAGATAAAACAATCGAATATAAAGTTCTGTATCACCGCTTCGTTTTTCCATTACCAAAATTACCACGCGCAAAAAAAGTACCTAAATATGTAATATGTCTTTCAATATTATGGGCTTTTAGACGCACGCGCCCACCCACTTCCGTCGTTTGAGAACGGACTGGATAGCCTAACGAAACTCTCTAAGAAATGCGATTCACTCGATTGTATGAAAAGTGCAGTCATTGATAGATTGACAGATGACGGCTATAATCTTGTAAAAACAGAGATAGCTTAAATCCACTAATTTTAAGCATCTGTTGCTTTCAAACTTAGCCGGATTATACCTTGGTCGCCAGTCGCCATAATGTAATTACTACTATTTCAAACTTATGTCAAATCACTACAAGTTTCATACTAAACTTAATTTAATTTTTTTCTTAGGCAGTCCCCACCTCTTTTTACGTAGTATTTACATCCTCTTTGTGACTGGACTGTATCCCGACCGCACGTGCGCTAAAGATGACATAATGCTTCCTTCTCTTTCACTCACATAAACTACATTGAGTACGTTGACTTTGACAACTAGCTTTTAGCTGACGTTTATATAATCGGTAAAGAATAATCTAGAAGCACTTACGTTATTTAAACACCAGACAAATCTAGCAACAAAAGATTTCAATTGTCTCGGCATAATAGGAGTGCCAATCTCTAGAGGCATCTCGCAAACACTCACAGATGCAAGCTGCTTCGTTTCGATTCCCGGCGGGGTTCATCTGAAAGCAAACGTGAAAATGTTATTTGTGAAACAATAAAATTGGATTAGCGGGAATTCTTGTGGCGTAAAATGTTATGGTAGAGATCTCCAGCAGCGGTGCTATTGTCATAATTCCACTTTGTTAACGTTAAGTTTCTGTTAAGTCTGACTATGACTGGCTAAATATTAGGCAAAGAACGGTCTTAAAGATGGGCCCATACTACTAATTAAAACATTAATTATTAAGAAATATATAAAAAACTTACTAACATTAAACTTTTTCTCTTTTTAATTCTTATAATATTAGGCTTAAGTTTACTAACAATATATAAGTTTTTTTTATTAGTTTAATTTAATTATGTCATTTAGTATGGGAATAAAAGTATTTTTTATTTTATTAACGTTAAGTTTCGATCCTATCTACGTTTAGCTCTAGATTCCTCCTATCATTTACCTAGAACATTAACTGAACTATCACTGATTCTGATTAACACTTCAACGACGTTAAAAGGCTTTTATTTTTTTCAAAATTGATTCCTTTAGAATTATTTTTGATGTCATTTCTAATATACTAGATACTACTACCGCTTCGGAAACAAATGGCGCTCTGAGATAGAAGCGGCGCAAGGAACTCTCCCAGCATTTTTTTGCGCTCTTTTTAATCAATTTCACAATATTGTATTATCATTGCTATTGCTATATAATAATCATAATCTAGTCCCAGGCTGTATGATCACTTAGATATTTAGCTGTGGAGTAGTAGGATTTACGACAGAGCCATTTTTAATTAAACATTTAAATTTGCTGGGACTTTATTATAAAAGTGTACACATTTACCCTTAAAGCTATTATGTATCTTATGAAGCCTACTAGAATTAGTAACAAGCAATCCCTTATTTCTAGTGTTATAATAATGAAAATCACTATTAAGAGCAAAAAGGTGACAATTTTTGTGAACGTATATTATTTTTCATAAATGTACTGACAATGAACAGTCATAATATTTATTTCTTTTATTTTGAGAGCCTGTCTATAACCAAGCTGATATATAGCACAACTACTTTTAAATGACAACCTAGATCAAAGTTACCAGTATTGTTGTACTAAATCTAAAATATTTCTACTACACTACTGTACTATTACAAACGTTATCTGTTTGTTTTAAGTTGTCTACTCAAACTTTTCTACTGATGTCTACTGAGTCAGCTTCTTTTAGCAACGAATCATATGCCGTTAATTTTAAATATCTCTTATTTTTATATTCAATAAGGTAGTGCCATTATTTTTAACTGTATACTGTATACGATTCATATATTAGACGCAACACCTTACAAACTAATTTGTTAAGTAAGTATAATGTTAAAACTAATTTAAAATACCTATTGATTTAAAATAGTGGCCGTTGGGTTACTTGTAGCTTCTTCTCACAAGCTCTACTTTATTAGTAGGTAATTTGAAAGAAACAAGTATACATAATGACGATTCAAAAGTTTATTTGGCTTTGAATTTATGAAAATTGGTTTCCTGCTACATTTAAACACCGAGACTCTATTTGTTGTATCCAAAGCCGCAAGGACATCGTCTGCCGAGTTTATCTAATAAATAATAATATATAATTTTAAGGAATCAAAGGAATTTCGACTCTAAAAATAACAGCACAGATTTAAAAATCCACTTAAACATGCTCCACAATGAATCTTTTGCTTAAACCGATTTGTTGGTCGATTAGTTGCTCAACTAGAACAATAACAAGACGATTTGTCACTGACAGTCGCGGTTCGTAGACTCCACAATGAAACCTTGACAAATTACTCGATTTACCGTCCACGATGCATACCTATGACTTTGAACAGTTCGAGGCGCTCTATGAAATTTTAGAATTTCCAAAGAACAGCAAAATTTCCAAAAACTGTGTGGTAATCTAAACTAACTAACTTAAACTACACGACAGAAGTGATAACTTCATTAAATCGAGGCAATAATACGAATTGTCACTATTTTTTGTTCTATAAATCCAATCAAATCAAAATCGCTTAAATCATGTAGGTCACTTAAATGACAATTGACGTCCACTTTTTGTCGTCTTAATTTAAGTTGGATATGATTAGGTCCAATGCTATATTTCTAATACCGAAATAGTGAAGTTTTCTGACTACTGTTTCTTGTCCAACACAATCGAAAGCCTTGAATAAATCACAAAAGCCAAGCGCATCACGAGACTCTTCCCAGTATTATGTATTAAGTCAACACCAGCAGCATCAGTTGTCAAAACACCATCTGACTATTTATTTATTTATTTATTTTAGACTTTAATAAAATGGCGTGAACCAATTATAATATTAAAGAAAGTAATTAATTAAAACAAACAACTTTACATGTTACACAAAAACAACATCCAAATACCTTACATCCATTCCTCTCACAAAAACGCAAACACTCTGTTAAAACTGTCTGTCATTCCATCGGCAAATATATCACAAGCAAATATGTCTACGAGAAGAGCTTTAAGAGCAGAGAGAGACTTCGGTATATAGGAGAGTTGGTGCGATCCACAGTACGATGAATCCATCGGACTCGCGAACAATCTATGCCTGCGCCTCGAACAATAACTGTCCGGTACAAAGATTCTACATAGCTCATCATGCCAGCTCGGCGCATCTATATCACCTCTGAGAACTTTGCACGTATAGGTACGTAACTGCTGCCGCTTTCGCCTGACCTCGTGGGAGTTTATTAACGGATCATATTAGAGCGTTAGCATTCTACTCTCCTTGCCCCAAGCACACAGTCAGTCTCACCTTCGAGTCTCCTTAAGAGACGCCTCGCGACTGTTGTTGGGAAGTATTTGCAGCCTCCAGGGCCCACGACCTACGTCACTGGAAAAGCTTTCGAGTTACCAACCAGGGAGGTGTTTCGTCGGAAAAAGGTGTAGGGTAATACTATACTATTTATATATAGTATTTCCAAAATATATAAAAAATTTTTAGTGTGTATATAACTCTGGTGTATTTTGCTCTTACTAACCCTTGGTTGACTTGAGGCGACTTTACTTGATACATTTAATAAAGTAAGTAAGAGAAATACCTTTGTAAAAAGTTGTTCGTTGCCACTTGAAATGTATTATAATTAAACATTTACTGAACTACCAACCACCCAAAATATACTGGAATAACAACATGTACACCCAGACGAAGCAAGCGTACACCATACCAATGGACTTTTCTTTTCTTGTCCATCAAAATAGGTGATCACATATTGCTTTAATAATAGACACAAAAATAAAATAAATAGAAATAAAATAAATAGAGAGCTAGACACAAAAATATCGACAGCTTCAGAAATATTTACTAAACTAAAAAACACTCCAGCTAATTTCGCATTCCGACACCGCGACTAAAATATTTAACACATTCACATAAAATACGACAGCAGTAATACGAGCAAAATGAGACTTTCCCAACAAAATCGAATCCAAGCACACCCATAAATTACTTGAAGCGACATAACATAACCGATGATTTATACTCAATTACCTGAAAATTTCCAACTTCGATAACAAAACATTTTCAAAGTTCCAACTTAGCTAAACATTATTCGATTGAGTTAGCACTTTACAGCTACTTCAAAAACAGTTGACAGTTCCTAATTAAGATACTAAATCTAAGAATTTTCGTTAATCTTTAACAAGTATTTTCATTGCATTTTCTGAATTTATGTTTGGAATATTTACTATGAAAACATTCAAGGACCGCTCTATCTAATCGCTAAGTTAATAATTCTTCAATTTTATAATTTTCCCAATTGGTTTTATTGTAATAAATGTATGCTTTATAGTAGTATTTTTTATAGTAATGAATGCATATTGAATGTAATAACAATATGCAGAAAACTGTATTATAGCTTACAATAATCTCAGATATAGGAGTTAGAACTTTAAGTAGCTTATGAAGATAGATCTAAGAACTTGCCAGAATTTAGTATCCGATTTTCAAAAAATAAAAATACGGCAATGACTTCATCATTTCTTTCGTCTAATGTTGCAGAAGAACGAGTAAGGCAATTATCGTTCAAACGGATGAAATACGAAGAACACTATAAAAACCAGATAAAGTCAAATATAAGAAAAAAAATAAGCTTACAAGAAAATATTTTTAAACAGGACACTCCATTTCACAAAATCTTCGAAATCAATTCGAATTTAGATGAAAATAAACTGAAAAATGCGGATTTAACAATATTGCAACTCATAGCTGAATTGTTTAAAAAAAAACAAAAAGACTTACTTCGGAAGCCAAAGCAATTGAAGTTTTAACTAGTAGTTAACAGAAAGGCCCACGCCAGCACAAATTCTAGGTTAGAGTTTAATTAACATCGTAGGCGTCCGCTGACTCACTAATTTAAACTAACGCACCGAATTAACACGTCCGAATACCGACTCATGCCCACCACGTGAGCAACTGACTACAATCCACAATTGTCACTTCTTATAAACCCAAGTTATAGGGTGCGCACGCAGAACGATAAACCTAAATGCCAACTCGCCCCATAAACTGTCCTCATTAGCAAAAGGGCGCGTCGTTGTACATACGTTTTATAGCAGGTATGACGTCTCTAATTTAGCGGATCTATTTATTTTACTTTAAGGTTCGTATTGGGGACGAGCTAATAACGTGATGGGGCGATTATGGGGTCGATGTAATAGAGTCGTACCGCGCCCCGCTGAGTAAATGTCGAAGAAATGGGAGAGGGTTTGAAGGTGCGGTTTTGTGATACAGTGATTTATTGTCTTTGTTGTAATTTCGTTGATTTGGCTACGCCTTCGTATAGGTCCTTGGGTCAATCATGGGTTACGGTCGTTGGTTATATAGCCTAACATAGACAATGTTGCCAAATAAAGAGCAGGGAGATTGGGGTGAAGTTTGTATTGCTGACATTTATGACAATTGCTTTACTTAATTGTTTTAGAACAACAAACTTTACCACCCTTCCCCATTGTATACGCTGTGTACGAAAATAGATCAAATCACTGTAAAAATTTCGTTACAAATAATTCTAGATTTTCCCGACAAATTCGTTTGCATGTATCGTTCTTACTAGATGTCGATGAAATTTTGGCACCTAAGTTCATCATCACAGATACAGATTACCAATTTCTTGCATTTTTGTATAGACTAGAGGCTTTGCACCTTGGGGACATTCTGCGGATTTGATGTCGGGGCGACATCTGCGAAAATTAAGGTGAGCGTTGTACTAACACACCCACCTGAATTTTCAAGTCAGAGATTTACATTTTCCGGACATCTCTTCAGTACTTCTCACGTTCCAAACTCTATCTCCTATCTATAGGATTCCATAGAACTAGAACCCTAAGTTAGAAAGCAAAGCTTTACCCGGACAATATTAATTGTAAATGAGTAACAGACTCTATCGATGGAATATGGGAATCAAAGAGCCATGGATCACCAGACTGATGATGTCCCCATGCTTGGAAACATCAGAGATTTTACAAGAGCGATTACAGCTAACTAAATGTAGATTTCGTGACATTCGGGTAAAGTTGATACCAGTAGAGGAATTCCACCACTCGATATTGGACCGCCTGTTTTGCGAGGAACTTTATGGCTTGCAAAGCCATTTTATGGAATCAATTACTGGGTGCTGATTTCCCGGACCAAAACGACCTAGGATCCTTTAAGCTTAGAGCATACTCCCAACTTAAAGGCCGGCAACACATTTCTGGACCCCTGGATGTCCATGGGCGGTTGCCTCACCACACCCCATCACGTGAATCACTTGCCCGTTTGCCCCATCTTATAAAAAGCAGTAATGAGAATGGATTTTTTTTTATAATAATTAGGGATGAGACGAGCAGGACGTTCAGCTGATGGTAATTGATACGCTCTACCAATTTGCATTATGTTGTGCTTTTAATAAATAAATAAATATAAACTACTAGCTTTTACCCGCGACTTCACCCACGTCGAATATTACTGCCCAAAGTATCTAAGTAAGTAAGCATTTCTTACTTTTTAGGATACTTTTCACATCATTTACATACAAACTCAAAACATACTCTTCTACGATACAGCGGATATACCTTGTCGTTGTAGACAGTCTCTTTAAATGGTGGTTACGTGCAATCTTTAATCTCCTATTTCATCTCCATATGAGCCAAAGTTTAAAAAATTCTCGAATAATTATATTCTCGAATAATTAGATTATAAATTAGTTCTTATCAAGCCTCTGCCCAAATACAAAGTTTCAGGGCTTTTTCTCCGAAAATGACGAATTCCCATGCAAAATTTTATCCCTTACTTAAACCCGTTCATGTCTTTTTAAAAAAAATTGTAGCTTACGTCCTTTCCCAAGGTCTAGTCTATTTTTGTACGAAATATAATCAAAATCGAATTCGGAGTTAGGCGTGAAAGCGTGACGTTGTTTGGATTTCCATACGAATTTTCGTCCCTTATGTCGTCCCAACGCAGGTTCAAATTTTAAAAAAGCTAGACTTAATATTTATTTACTTCTTATCAAGTGCCTTAGTACAAAGTTTTATGGTGTCATCTTTGTTTTATGACAATAACGGACGACACGAACAGGACATTCAGCTGATGGTAATTTATACGCCCTGCCCATTACAATGCAGTGCCGCTCAGGATTCTTGAAAAACCCAAAAATTCTGAGCGACACTACAATTGCGCTCGTCTCCTTGCGACATAAAATGGTTAGTCTCATTTGCCCAGTAATTTCACTAGCTACGGCGCCCATTACTGCTTCACGGCAGAAAAAGGCGCCGTTGTGGTACCCATAATCTAGCCGGCATCCTGTGCAAAGGAGCCTCCCACTGGTCCTCGATAATGACGAACATCCAAACAAACTTTCATCCCCTACTTCAACCCCTCCATTTATTTTTTAACAACAAAAGGTTGCCTATGTCCTTTTCCAAGCTCTATTCTATCTCTGTACTAAATTTTATCACAATCAGTTCTGTAGTTACGGCGAGAAAGCGTAACAAACAAACTAACATTCAAATTTATAATATTAGTACGGTTATACCATCTGACATTATGGACTCAACTTTTCATGTTTCAGATCAATAA
Source organism: Leptidea juvernica (assembly GCA_949711755.1). Taxonomy (NCBI): domain Eukaryota; kingdom Metazoa; phylum Arthropoda; class Insecta; order Lepidoptera; family Pieridae; genus Leptidea; species Leptidea juvernica. Next base: position 8,896,553 of record CATIXQ010000026.1, read on the forward strand.
GTGTATAATTTAATATCTGGGCCATTCCAATGCCCTAAAATTAAATTTCTTCGAATGTAACATTAAATATGGAGTCAACCATACTGGGGTGGTAAGTTCATGATAAACAGCTGTTCAATTTCACTACACCCCTACATGTATCGAATTTTTACTTTACTAGTCGCTCGTCACGGCTATTTTGACATTATTTATTTGTTCAGGTTAATTTTGACAGTGTTACAAGTAAAGAATTCAACAGCTTGCCATTTTTTATAGCACCAAAATATTGCAAATATAATTATGAAATTTAGAAAGGGATGTTTTAACAAGATACCTTTAAAATGTAAATGGTTAGTTATGAAGTTTGTAAATAATAAAAATTTCAATATACAAAAAAATATAATAAAGAAGTTGATAGATGGATTTTCGTAGTCCATGTCTTTCAATCGAATTATTTTTAAAATAGGGGCAAATCGGCACGAGGCTCACGTGATGGGAAATGATAAGGCAACCGCCCATGGACATCCGCAAAACCAACATGTCAAGATATGCGTTGTTGCCCTTTATGGTGGGTTTTTGCTTCATGCTTGAAGGTCCTAAATTGTATTGGTTCGAGAAAATAGCAGCCGGTAATTGATTCCACAAAGTGGCTCTGCGAGGAAAGAAGTTTCGAGCAAAATGCACGGTTGTGGAATGCCAGAGGTCAACATGATTCAGGTCGAATTTCATACTGTCCAGTGGTGGAATTCGGCTACTGGTAACAACCTGAACAGCTCCTCTGAGAACTCCCCTTTGCGGTAGAAGATGCAGACAGAACCCACATCTCAACGCAACGCCAAAGAATCAAACCCATCGGAGATGACTTGATCGTCAATGATTCGAGCCGCTCTTCGTTGTATGCGGTCAAATGGAAGAAGCTGGTATTGGGAAGCGCCCGCCTAGAGGTGAGAAGTGCTCCACGTGAGACCGAATTTGCGCCTTATAAAGTTGCAGGCGGCGGCTTGAAGTAAATTGTCGCCTTACTGAGCACGTCTATTTTTTTTAAAGGCCAATTTGGCCTACTCTTCCAAGTGATCACGAAACTACGTAACGAAAAATAAGTACCTACTAAACATTGAAGAAGGATTTTTAAATGTACAATATTTTTTCATTGTTAAATATCGTGAGTTCGCGAAAATGGTTATAGCAGTATACCTGTAGCTATACAGCTGACTAAATTAGTGAAAAGTTCAATGTGCATATTGACGATCCATATAGCAAAGTGGTCAGTGACCCTGCCTACTGAGCTAGAGGTCCTGGGTTCGAATCCCGGAAGGTGCAAACATTTATATGATGAATATTAGTAGGCGTAGATGTTTGTTTCCGAGTCTGGGATATTTATATTTATTTATGTATGTTTAAGAATATTGTATTAAAAATATCGTTATCTTGTACCCATAATACAGGCTATGCCTAGTTTGGGGCGAGATAATTTGTGTAAGAGTGTTTCAGTATTATATTAATATTATTATATGTAATTAAACAATAATATAACGATTAAATTATTATTTTCAATAATTTAATCGGCCGTCTCTACAGCTGCAAATTTTTACTGTCATATGAATCTTCTTAAGCCTTCGAGAAACATTTAAGCTCGCTTTAATCCGTAAGTTGTTTTTAGATAGCCGTAACTTCCGAGAACAATTTATTATTACAATAGAAAACGAATTGCTTTAAAAAATTTACCAGTAAAACTCATCGTACACGCCAGAATGGTTGGACTGTCATAAAAAGACAATCACTTTAAAAGCATGTACTATGGGAGTTAAATTTGTAGAGAAATACAAAAAAGCTTTAGGTCATTTACTCTGTATCGAGACTTATAGATAACTAGTTGTGAGCCCTGACTTGCCCTTGTTGAATTTTAATGCTATAATATTTTATGCGTCTAGATTATTTTTAATTTTTTTTTAATTTAATAAGTACAATTTTAACTTTTTTATGAAAATAAGGGACGAGACGAGCAGGACGTTCAGCTGATGGTGTTTGATACGCCCTGCCCATTAGAAAGCAGTGCTCAGGATTCTTGAAAAACCCAAAAATTCTGAGCGGCACTAAAATTGTGCTCGTCACCTTGAGACATATGATGTTAAGTCTCATTTACCCAGTAATTTCGCTAGCTACGGCGCCCTTCAGACCGAAACACAATAATGCTTACAAATTACTGCTACACGGCAGAAATAGGCGCCGTTGTGGTACCCAAAATCTACATGGCATCCTGTGCAAAAGAGCCACTGGAAGACGCGTTGCGAGAGATCTCGCTTCATTGTGGGTCTTCTACCACATTTATTATGAAATTGTTGCGAAGAGCTGTTTAACCTGATTCCTGTCGGCAAATTCTGCCTTTGCACGACACGCCACAAATTAGAATATCATCCCCACCATCTGGATGAGTGGCCGTTCGTCCACAGTGCGGTTTTCAGGGAACTTTCTTCTACGTACAACAAAGCTATGAACCGCGCTTCTTTGTGCGGTGTTTTCAGGGTAATATAACATCAGAAAAGAGGATACTAAAGTAATTGTAATAAGTGCTTTTTAACTTTCAGTAGAAAGTGTATTAATTGTAATCAGAAAAAAAAATCAATATACAGACACGACACGCCTATTCTATTATATGTGTAGAAGACCTAAAAAGTTATTAGGTTCGAGTTAATTGGTTTTATGTCGCGATCATACTTACGTTAAATTATTTGAGAGTGAGAAAGATAAATTGAGTGAGAAGGCAACAGTATGAAGCCTTATATGAACACGCGAATTGATCTTTTGTTTTAATACAAGTTAATTATGGGCCGGTATTGGCGCATTTTACCACCATGAACGACATAGCAGATGAACTAACTAGGGTGCATTTGTAGGTACGAGGCGAAGTCGAGGACGTCTATATACCCGAGTAATGGACACTTACCCTCTAGTTATCCATTGAAAATCACGATTAAGAGGTGACAAGCTATCCCTCATGGCATTTATACTATGATGGATAAGTTGCATCAATTTTCCGCTATGGACTACTAGTATGGGGTAATGGTACATATGTTCAGTAAGTTTTTGTTGCCCAAAAAAAATGCATACGTGCTATAGTAGTGCTTTAAAAAACATAATCTGCTAAATCTTCCATGTATGAACATTTTGGAGGAATGTAAATATGTGCATAACCACAGATTCTATTCACGTCAGCTGTTGAGGTGAATGCTAGAGCATCAATTATTAATGCTAGGGCAACGCTGCCGATATTAATACAAAATTTGTGCTGCAGAAGAGGGCTATTCGCGCTATTTATAACCTAGGTCCTAAAGAATCATTGAGAGCAAAATTCAAAGAAATTAACATCTTGACTGTTGCTTCTCAATATATTCTTGATAATGTAATGTATGTTCATAGGCACATAAGTGCATTTGCCAGAAACTGTCATAACCATAATGTTAACACCAGGAACAGACATAAACTTATGATGCCTACTACTGGGCTAAGTCGAGTTAGTAAGTCTTTTGTGGGACGATATGCTTTTACAACAAGATCCCAGAAAATGTTCAAAACAAAAGTATTACGTTATTCAAAAGAATTGTTAAAAACATTTGTGTGGTAAAGGTTACTATAACATAAATGACTTTCTTAATGATACCACCGATTGGGAATGGAGTGATCGCCTTCAGGCTATTATATAATAAGTTTAATTGTACAATATTATTACTTTGTAATCATATTTATTCGATGAAAAAAAATAAGCCCGCTGAGTCTGTTGCGCCCATTCTTCTCAGGTCTGAGGCATTCATTTTGGAATGGGTGGTAGTTTTTGACTTTCAATAAGTGATGTCACATCCTATTTTGAATAAAAATATTTGTATTTGAATTTGTCCTAAAACAACATTTTTTCTTAAAAATAGCCATAAAATGTGTATTAAATTATATAACAAATTTCCTGAGGACTTAAAATACTGTCAAATAAAATGTTTATACCAAAACTCTATAAATGGCCGCTTGAAAATATTTTTACAGTATAAATGAATATTAAAGTTAGTGTTAAGTTTTTGAATGCTTTTAATATAAGCTGGATAGAGGACACATTGTAATATTTACGACCTAGACATACTCTATTCCAAAGCAAAATAAATAATTTCATTTCATTATGAGGTTTTTTTCCCTTCCCTCGCGCTTGTCCTGTTGCGTCAGTAACGTTTGCAGTTTCATTACCGTTAGGTTGTACAAAATTCTTAACAATTTTATAGACTCTCCATTTTTGTTAAGTTATATTTTCTTTAGATGTCCTAAGGTTGGCACTAGAAATAAGTCATTCTTTCATGTTCCACCAACAAGTACTAAATATGTTTAAAATACTTTATATATAGGGCTTGTAATAAGTATAATATAAAATTTAAAATATTGATTTACATACTTATTCGATCAAGCAGCTTTAGAAAGATATTTGAGAATACTTGTATAAATAATTTCATTTAAGTTAGCTATAATCCGTTTGTTTTTTTTTTCTTCTAAAGTTTTGTAAGTTATTTATTTTGTTTATCCTCTTTTTGACTGCTCACGTGAAATGTATATTAGTGGAAACTTTATTGGTGTGTGTACAAAACCGGGTAAAACTGACAATGAACAGTCACAATATTTCATTATTATTTCTTTGAGTTTGTAATGTCCCTATGTAAACGACACGTAGATATTAAATTGACTACAAGCTTCATATATGAACCTATATAGCCCAAATAGCTTCATATATGCCCAAACTTTAAATTAAAGTAACATAAGCCTTCAATAACAATGAACAGAGCTTCACTTGAAACAAGTCGAGCATAAATTTTAAAAGCACACAAAACAAATTATTTCCTCAAACAACAGTATAGAGAACAATAATTCTATTCTCGCCCGGGAGTCGAACTCCAGGCGTGTTGCTCCATTAGGTTAAAACAATCGACATCTATTAGAAATAACTGTTTTCGTGTGGGCAATGGGATAAACTTACAGCGTGTAAAAATTTCTGATGATGCGTGGCTTATCCTTGGATTTTCGTGATCCAAAGATAATCTAAATAACTTTGTACATCGAAGAAACGAATTAGGGAATTATTACCAAGATTGGAAAGTCTGTTTTTGTGTTCAAAAGATTGCCTTACGTATAAGCTAATCGTAAATGTCAGCGGTGAGCAAACTGTTTATGGCTATTGGCTATTTTCTATTTGGAGAGACTTATTATACAAATATGACTGCTGTTTGCCTAAAATATTTTTGTACTCACAATTTTTATTCAATAAGATAGCAGATGCAATGCCATTTGAGTTGGGCATATCTGAAAAGAAAAAATGATAATTAGGATAATAAATAAATAAAACGTCATAGAAGCAGTAGTTTATACATTCCTATTTTAGTTAGGTGAGTTCTTATCAATACTGGAAGTGAAATAATTAATAACTTTTTTTACATGATGTTCACATATATTTTCATTATTGTGATAAAGAGAGAGAGATTTATCAGGACTGCCTTATTATCATCTATCTGACTTTTATTTTTGAGATCTCATCAAAATCTTTGAAGACTGCTCGGGTAAAAATTTAATTTTTCATATGCACCTTTAATATTGAAATATTTAGTAAAAACAATATTTAAAAAAAATTCGCCATTTAAAATAATGTTTAATAAAAATAGATAATATTTATTTATTATAATACCGTTAATTTTTATTATTCATATTTATTTTGACAATTTAGATCTGTAAAGAATTATTCATAGACAAAATGTTATTAAATTATGTAGTTCTAAAATAAATATAATTTTGCGAATTAAAAATTTTTCTTTAGTACTCGCCATATATTATACGGAATACAATTAATATATACTATTATAATAACATTTTAAACTTAAATAGTTTGTATAAGTTAATTTAAAATGTTTTGAAAGAGGATAGAACTCCAATAGCAATTAATCGCTTAAGTATATGATCGGTACCACCGAAATAATATTAGTTCGATAATATTTGTCGATGAGTCACGCTCGGTTTCAGCCACGTTTCCACTGGCCGTAATTATTGCAACTTAACTCTATGTTCGTTGTAATCTAGCATTTTACCGTGGCTTTGTTTGGAATTTGATAGCATAGGCGTGCTAGCACGTAATGTGTAAAATATATTATCTTGCTTTTATTGTGTATCATTTCATATACTATATTTCACCAATGGGAGGCTTCTTTGCACAGGATGCCGGCTAGATTATGGGTACCACAACGGTGCCTATTTCTGCCGTGAAGTAACTGCTTCACGGCCGCCGTAACACATAACTATGTGTAAGCATTATTGTGTTTCGGTCTGAAGAGCGCCGTAGCTAGTGAAATTACTGGGCAAATGAGACTTAACATCTTATGTCTCAAGATGACGAGCATAATTTTAGTGCCACTCAGAGTAATTGTGTTTTTCAAGAATCCTTAGCGGCATTTCATTGTAATGGGCAGGACGTATCAATTACTATCAGCTGCACGTCCTGCTCGCCTAGACCTTTATTGGAGGGATCCCCCAAAGATCACCATGACAATCAGTCCTGAGCTGCCCTCGTCCAACCTATTCCAGCGATCTTGACCAGATCGTCGGTCCATCTTGTGGGGATTTAGATAACCTGTGTTAGGAGTTTTAGTTTCGAGAGATTATGTTTTATTTCAGCGCCTTCAACGACACCACTCAAGTCCGTGCCAATACTATTCTTATTAATTGATTTATGGACGAAAACGCAGGTAGCTTTCCTGATGGTGAGAGTGATCAAGCTGTGTGGTATTGTGTTTTTTAGGGAATGTACTAGATGCACCCGAAGTGATATTAAAAAACAATAAATTCTTACTAACTTGATTCTCTGACCAAGAACAAATCATAAAATTAGAATGTTCTGGGCGTTAACACCACAGAACTGCCTATTACAATGGCCGCTCAGGATTAATGAAAAACCCAAAAATTCTGAGAGACACTACAATTGCGTTCGTCACACTGATACATAAAATATTAAGTCTCATTTGCCCAGTAATTTCACTAGCTACGGCGACCTTCAGATGGAAACAATAATTCTTACACATTACTGCTTCACGGCAAAAACAGGCGCCGTTGTGGTACCCATAATCTAGTCGCCATCCTGTGCCTCCCACTGGTAAATGCCCTCACAAATGGAAGCACAGAGCAATATATATATATAGTTTGTGGCGTGAAATCAGGTCAAATAGGTCTTCGGAACAATCCCCGTGATTTATTGCGGCTTAAGGATGAATTACTATACTAATGCCTGCCCCGCGTATGGCATGGTTTTAAAGCGCGGGGCAGAACTGTGCGCCGTTATAGCCTAAACATATGATCGAATTTGGTACGGCCGAACCAGACGATCCAATCAGACGCGGGCCGGTAGCGGACCATATTCGATGGTATGTCGCATTTGTATCGCTCAAAATTATTATTATTACCGTCCGGACTGTATCAAGTACCACGCCGGACCAATTGCTGCGAGGCGCCCACTGATCTATCCGTATCAAATCCGACCATGTGTTGGGGCTATTAGGGCACGTACCAGCCGCGGGACGCAACACGATATAGCATGAACAGCATCATAATATGAAATGTTTGTGAAGCCTAGCACGATCACTGTCATGGCACGGTCCGCGCCCGCTACGATCTAGCAGGATTTATTATTTAAAGTATTGATGATAAAATGTGAGACTTAAATACTTCTCCATCAGTATTTATGCCTGTATTTTGTAAGTCCATTTTAATTGGCATAGTGTATGCAAATGTGGCTGTATTAGATATTGTTTACCTCAGGCGACAATTAAGTTGGTAGACTATTTGACAAATGACATATTATGTAGCCTACAGCTATGTCTCGATTGGTGTGGTAACAAAATTACATACTTATACTAGCTGACCCTACAGACGTTGTTCTGTATATATAATTTTTCATAACATCAAGATTCTTTTCTTAACGTATGCCCCTTGTTGTTATAATGCAATTGTTTCACAGCAGAACTGTCAAACCGTTCGTTAATAAATTCTCTCACAGCAAATATGTCCATTCAAAACAAATATAGGACATCATTCATAATAAAATATATAAAAAATATTGAGGGTCTCAAATCAAAATAAAAAGTATCCTATCTCTCAAGTTGGACTAAACTGCACTCCATGCAATAATCCCCATTTAAATCCGTTTATTAGTTTAGGAGTCCATCGCGGACAAAAAAACGTGTCACGTATTTTATATATATCAAGATTACATATTAGTAAATAACTCGTGCGTTTTCATTTATTACTAGCTGACCCAGCAAACGTTATATTGCCCTATTTAGTGATAAAAAAAAATTTGGGGTATAAAAATAGATGACTGTGGATTGAGAAACCTATCAAATATATCGTATATATAATTTATTGTACTACAGTAAAAAATCGATTTAATTCGATAAAAAATAATAAAAAAATCGTGATACAAAAATAGGTGTTAATCGTAGAGGTGAAAATATGAAGTTGTATATTTTTTTAATGCTGAATCATAATAAAATTAAAATTAAAATAGTCAAAAAATAAAAAAAATATTTAGGGGTGGGTCACCCTTATCATTTAGTGGTATGAAAAATAGATGTATGGCGATTCTCAGACGTACACGATATGCACACAAAATATCATGCACATCGGTTAAGCCGTTTCGGAGGAGTTTGGTCAAACAAACACCGGGACACGATAATTTTATATATGTATTAGATTTTTTTTTTTTATATTACTCGTATAATTCATTGAGTATTTTTTTCAGTATTTTAGTTGCATTAAAAGTAATGTAATGTAAATACATAAACACATAATGTATTTAAAAAATAAATATTTAAATATTGATTTAAGTGTGGAAATGAGTTTCTTGGCACTTAACATGAAAGCTCAATTTTCCGAAGAGGTCTAAAATAGAAAAACTATAACTTTTGACTGTCATACGTGTCATTGGCTTAATAAAGTGATTTTGACTGGATTTGATTTGATTTAAATAAATGCAGTGAAATATTTAATACAGAGATTATTGAAAAGTACATTCACAGCCTCTTAGCTATGACTTTATTTAACTGCTTATCTAAGTGAAAAAAAAATTTTTGAACTTGATTTTGACTTAACAAAATACGTCCGCTTTGTAACAAACTTATTTAAAATACTCTCAAGGTTCCACAGCGTGATAAAAGAGGATGTAATAGGCACACTCAAAATAAGTCTCTGCGTAAGGAATTAGAACAATGAAAACAAAGAGCATTAAATCTTTTTCAGAGCATAATTAAAACTGATTATGTCACCCCGGTATGGTAGCGTCGTCGTCAAAATAAATTTATTCTCTGTGCACATAGAAATGTCCTAGCCGATTCCGTATTCACAACTTTCGTTCGTATTTCTATAAGCATAAGATTTAATTTAGTCTGTTTTAGAGGATAAAGATTTTTGGTAACGCAACAGATGTAGAACATACAACCAACCAGTGTTATATGAGCCTTTAACATTCTTTGTGTCACCTTAGAGTTAGTAGAGTTTTTTTGAATGCGGGGCGCAAAGGAGGTCGAGTTAATTTGGTCATCTGGTGATTAATGCTTTCTTTGTTTGAAATACGCTAGACGAGATGTTGACATGTTCTTTTTTCAAAGTTTTCTAGCGACTAGTAATGGTATAGTAAAGATTTCGTTGGTCTTAGAGACATCTTTGTCTATAGTTTATTTGACTCAATGAATCTAGACTGTTGCTTCTCAATATATTCTTGATAATGTAATGTATGTTCATAGGCACATAAGTGAATTTGCCAGAAACTGTCATAACCAGGAACAGACATAAACTTATAATGCCTACTCGGCTAAGTCGAGTTAGTAAGTCTTTTGTGGGGCGATGTATATGCTTTTACGAACAAGATCCGAGAAAATGTTCAAAACAAAAGTATTACGATATTCAAAATAATTGTTAAAAACGTTTGTGTGGTAAAGGTTACTAAACATAATAACTTTCGTAATGATGCCACAGATTGGGAATGGAGCGACCTACGCTATTAAATAATAAGTCAGTAAAGTAACATATTTTTTGCTGAAAAAAAAAAGCCCGCTGAGTTTGTTGCGCCCATTCTTCTCAGGTCTGAGGCATTTTTTTTGGAATAGGTGATAGTTTTTGCCTTCCAATAAGTTGTCACATCTTATTTTGAATAAAAATATTTGAATTCGAATTTAGGTTATTTTAGTTAATCTGAATGGAGAAGTAGGCTTTAAGGTATTATTTTGCTGAAGGCATCGGGATCCCACTGCAACTACACTATAGTAATAATAATAATAATTCTTTAATAATAATTCCACCTTCGCACGACACGCCACAAGTTAGGATATCATCCTCACCATCTGGATGTGTGCCTCACGGTGAACCTATTTTGATAATTCTATTCTAGTCGGTGTCATCAAGATAGGTTTGTAACTACATACATAGTTATAGGTGAGATGTGCTTGAGTCGTGAGGAGGCGAGAGGCGAGAGCGGGTCGCGGTGGAGGGGCACCGATTCCAAAAATATCAATAATCGTAACTAGAATTAGATTATTAATTAGATTGTATAAAATACGCAATTATTTTTATACTTTTTAGTGCATATTATATCTATTAAATAGTGTTTTTGAAGTCGATTGTGTTTTTGTTATTTTATTTTTTATTACTCATAGAGTACAAAACGCATGTGCGTTTTAATAAATAATTTAAGAAATACTTCTATTGACATAGTCTATATATAGATGCATAAATTAAATTTTTCCATATTCCACGGCACAAAAGCGCGGCAAGATTCGAGCAGCACGTGCGTACCGGACCAATTGTGCCCGGAGATGTATGCAAATCCCTTTGTTGTCTGGTTACGTCAGCGGATGGTAACGGGATCATGTAAGGCTGTGTTCAGATGGTTGACATTGTTCCAGATTCTACATAATAAACATGGAGCGATATTTAGTTGAGGACGATTATTTTAGTTTCTCAAAACGCGATGCTGATGTTGTTTTTAGTTTTTCCTGAAAGGTAGTATGGTTTTTAATCGATCTAAGTAAAGATGTGTATTTCTAGTTTGGTCGCGATATAGATATAGAATATAAAAACATTTAAGTACTTAATTTATTTTATTTATTTATTTATTAAAGATACAATGTAACATTACAGATTAAATCTAAAATGTTACAAAGATACTAAAGAAAAAACAAACAATGATAATTATTAACTAGTTATCTTATTCTATAGAGCTTACAGGCATCATACTCTCAAATTTTTTCCTACATTCTTTGACCAAACATTCCATCGAGCTGGCAAATAGATCACACTGTGGTGCTACCTCAAGTACAGAGTTTAGAAGACAGATGGCTCGTATTACATAATAAATAAATTAATATCGAAACATTTATGTAAAATCTTGTATATTTAATATTGCCGAATTAATAACATAGGTGGTCATGTATGATTCACGAAGAATCAAATTGTACAACAATTTTTTTTATGGTTAATGCTAAAATGTAAATATTACGTTAGATGAGATTCAAATGAATCAAAAAACAGAAAAAAATATTTGCGATACATACAAACGCTTTTTCTGGTAAAGACAAGACAAGAATTAAGGTCTGAAGTTTACCGGGCAATTTTACAAGAGAAAAACTTATAAAAATGATTTAAGTTTTCTTTAGTGTTAAGTCTCGTGCCAGATTTTGGCGAGACAACACGTCCTGAGGATGCTTCGTGTAGAGGCGAAACACGTGTTGAATTGTTTAAAAACAAATATTGGCGGAATTAACACTAAAGAAAACTTAAATCATTTGTATAATTATGGATTTCCGCAAAGTAACGCCTAATTCAATAAAAGAGAAAAACTTGACAGAACATATTTCACGAAGGTCAAAATCATGTCAAAAAATTGTATACTTTAATCCAAATCGAATATTAATCACAGAATGATATTCTGATAGGCGTACCGGTGAGAGATCAATTTTCCTTGTGTTTTATGAATAATTTTTATTCGTTTCGCAAGTTGAGACACTTTTCCTATTGTATATTTTTATGTATTGACAAAGAAATAAATTAAAATTGTTACACAAATAAAATTTGAAAACAAGATTTTATGAACGATGCGGGACTCGAACCCGCGACCTCTCGTGTTCCGTGTGAGCGCTCTTACCACCTGAGCTAACCGTTCGAGTAACGTATCGTTGATAGAATATTGTGTGCTTTGTTCAATTCTCAGGTACAGGCCGCATCGTTCATAGAAATTTTGCTTTCAAATTTTATTTGTGTTATAAATTTAATCCCAGAAGTGAGGGTTATCACTTTGAAACATAACAAATTGTTTAAAATATTATTTGTTTATATGAAAAGCCTAAGGTAAATAAATAAAATTTTCTATACAAATTTTAATGATATTTCAAAGTAACAACTAAAACCACATAATTATTTCTCGTCACGCCAATGTGAACAGCGCCTTATGAGGCCCGCCTTTGTTGTCATCCTTTAGAAATCTAATCCAGTTTTAAAAGGCGATACCAATTCTAATACATTTTATTTCGTGTTTCTAAGCGTTTGAATGCAAGCGGCGTATTTATAATGAAATGCCAAGTCACAGACGTTTCTGTCCTCTTCAGGTGTTCAGATTAACATATTTCCACGCTTGAATATTTACTTTACTACTCCACATATACAAACTAGGTCAAAGTCATTTTTTTTTATGATAATAAGGGACGAGATAAGCAGGACGTTCAGCTGATGTTAATTGATACGCCATGCCCATTACAACGCAGTGCCGCTCAGGATTCTCAAAAAACCCAAAAATTCTGAGCGAATAAATAAAAATGTCTTTGTTTATTGAAATCCTATTTGATCATTTTGAATCGTTAAGTTTTGGTTTCTTATATGTAAATAGTATGTTAAAAGTAAGAGGTATATAATAATGTTATTTTTAAAATAATATATTATTCTAGAACAGCGCTTTTTAACCGACTTTGAAAAGGAGGAGGTTCTCAATTGGATTGGTATTTTTTTTATGTATGTTCACTGATTACGATGAGATTTATGATCTGATTTCCGTGATTCTGCTTTAGTTTGATGCGGAATGTTTGCCATTTGGTCCCATAAAAATTTGACATAGTTTGGCCCAGTTGTTTTCATTTTATGAATATTTTTGTTTACGTGGATGATGTTATTAAAGTTTGTGTACTGCTTTTTTTATGGAATAGGAGGACAAACGAGCGTACAGGTTACCTGTTGTTAAGTGATCACCGCCGCCCACAATCTCTTGCAACACCAGAGGAATCACAGGAGCGTTGCCGGCCTTTAAGGAAGGTGTACGCGCTTTTTTTGCTTTTCAGGAGTTTTCATTTAGTTTGATTATATATTATTATTTTTAACCTTTAAGCCAATTAGTTGGTTTTAAGCTACCTGTCATTCATTCATTAAGAAACGTTCTTCACGATATTTCAGTGTCTCACAAGAACGTGAAATGGGGGATCCATATTGTTTAAGGCACGCGGAACCTTTCGTAGCCCTATCCATAGCTACATAAAAAAATACTATTTAATATAATAAAATAAAAATAAAAAAGCCTTTTATTTCTTAAAGCTTATAAAACATGAAGTTATATTAGATTAAGTTAGTTTACCTACATACAATTATTAGTTTTGTTAGTTATTAACTTTGGTTCCTAAAATTTTACTTGTGTTAGTTTTTCCTTAATCCTATATTATTATTCTTCATTCTGTAAGAACTCCTCTGTAGGTGAAGGCCTCCTCCAGAGATAGCCAGTCCTCTCTTGATTGGGCTACTTGAATCCAGTTGGGGCCAGCTGTTTTTTTAATGTCATCTTCCCAACTAGCTACAGGTCTACCTCTCTTTCTATTTCCCTGTGGACCCGCCCATGTGGTCACTATTTAATATATGACAGTAAAAAGCAACGAAATCTTATAGTTTACCTGAGCAGCGACTTAAATCCTATCAACAGGTAGCACATACAATTAACAGTATTTTATTAATATTAAAGGTATAAGATATACACAAGAGGAGTATTAAATTAAATCTCTAATAAGTTATGTTATACTTTTGAGTTTTTGAAGTCGGTTTTTTTAAACGGAATTTCTTTTGTTAAGGATAATAAGAAGCGGCTAGCTCATCGGTTTTTACTATTAATAATATTTTTACTATCAATTATTGTGTTACCTAATGTAACCAAGCAGCTTGGGTTTAAATATAAGGCTATCTAGTTAGAGAGCAGCGGACACCAATCCTTAATCTACGGTTTAAACTAAGTACCTATTCCGTAATCAAGTGATTAAAAAAATTTAAAAGAACGACATCTATTTGACTTTTTATTGTGTAAGTTATAATATATTTTTTAATGTTAGTTATTTTTAGAGAGAAACGGTTAAAACTAGAGTTAATTTTCTGTAGGTATTCAATATCAATTCATCAGGCCTTAATCTAATATATAAAATTCTCGTGTCATGGTGTTAAACTTTGAACTCCTCCGAAACGGCTTGACCGATTCTCATGAAATTTTGAGTGCATATTGGGTAGGTCTGAGAATCGGGCAACATCTATTTTTCATCCGCCTAAATGTTAAGGGTGGTACTTACACGAAATTTTTTTTTAGTCTTTTGACATTTTTTTTTAAATTTGTTTGACTATGAGTCAGTGAAAATACATACAACTTCAAATTTTCTACGATCCATCTACAATCAACAGTTACTTTTGTATCGCGATTTTAATATCGGCAATACAACGTTTGCTGGGTCAGCTAGTTATAGTATGTGTATTCTATGTCTTGCACCCATCATAGTACACGCTATGCCAAAGAATATGTAATAGTACCAACGCTATGCTAAGTTTGTGTGAAAGTGTTAAAAAAATAAAAGAAGAAAAGGTTTTATTCGTTTGAAAATGTTGTGGCTGTTAAAAAATACCTCGGTACTTAAAAATATCGTTTCTAATTCAAATTTTAGACTGAGGCTGGTTATGGAAAGAGGTATATCGCCTTTTTTGTTGTAATTGATACAAAGTATCTTTTAGACGATTATTGTTCATTCCTCCTTAGATATTATACTAGCTGACCCGGCAAACATTGTTTTGCCATATAAATTATTTTAAGAGTTAGACCGTTTCTTGGAAATTGCAACATTACTTTATTGTTCTAAAATCAAATATTATTTCTAAAATAAACGCAGCCTAAGTTACTCCTTATTACATTAGCAACCTGCCAATAAAAGTCCCGTCAAAATCAGCCGTCAAAGATAATGTCAAAGACATTAGCCGGAACAAACAGACAGACAGTACCGTAGTACCGTATATATATTCATATAAATGTAGTAAAAGATGGTTATTTCAATATTACAAACAGACACTTCAATTTTATTTATATGTATATATAGATTAGTCTAGATAGAACCAGAATAGGCCAGGATTATTACTTTAGTGTGCAGGGCAGCTACGTCTTAACCTCGCGATATAACTTTCATCATCAGTCACTTTGTTTTAGTATGAGTACCTTGCTGAAAACAGAGGCTAACAGTTCACCGTTTTATTTCCGACGCTGTCATAGCTTTAGAGTCTATTTAGACGAATAAATCATCTATGGATTGATCTAATTTCCTTGGCTTTAGTGAAGGTAACGTTATCTAGCGGTGCCTAAAATTGTAATTAAAACGATAAATTACAGCAAAATTATTTCGTTGCTTGATGAAGGTTTTAGTCAATGCTTTTCTTATGGAAAAGGAGGACAAACAAGATCACCGCCGCCCACATTTTCTTGCAACACCAGAAGAATCACAGGAGCGTAGCCAGCCTTTAAGTTAGGTGTATGTCGTATCGTTGTGGAAACAACGCACAAGGAAGCTCTTTCCACAACTTTGTGGCATGTCGAAGAAAGTTCTTCAAAACAGCGTGGAGGACACATCCAGATAGTGGGGTTGATATCCTAATTCAGGAATCATGTCAAACAGCTCTTCGGAACACTCCCCGTGATAAATGCGATAGAAGACACACAATGAAGCGACGAATGCATAATCCAGTAAGGTTTTATTAATATTTAAGATATTCTTTATCTTATTTAGTCCTGTCAAGACAATATCCTTAACACAGAATAAAACCACTCGCATGGCTTAATCGTATCTTCTACTTTATGAAAAGCAAACACTTCCACGGAAGCTTGGCTGTCATAAATATCAGGGGATTTACAGCCTAGATTACTGCGTTCACGTAATATAATAGGTACTTATGGGATATGATGTTATACTGTAACACATATTGTACACAGCCATTTTAAGGCTATGTTGCATCATATTAGCTGTCATAGTTAAGGTTCTAGTCAAGTTACTAGCTGACCCGGCAGACTTCGTACTGCCTCAATCGATAAATAAAAGACCTGAGCTTTTGTATAAAATAAACTTAAAACAGACAAAAGTAATCTTTTTTTATTAAAACAACTAAAAAAAATTACACATGATGTTGCTTACTTACAAAACAGAGTTTTCCTGAAATAAACTGGCTATTTATAAGGTTTCAATTTGATATTGACAGACACACACAGTTATGATACAGACTGTTAAACAATTTAAAGCTTTTTGATAAACTTTAGTTTTGTTTTGTGGTGCGGAAATTTTATTTTTTGACAAAACTTAAGATTTATCAATCTACATAAAAATAATCTGATAGATAGTTAACAACTGTAGTTAATCTACCAACTATAGTTAGCTAAAATTAAGTTTATTCTTTACCTCCTGAGAAAGTTAGTAAGATATACAAATTCCAATTAGTTAATCATTTTAAACTATTCTATCAATTTAATTTCCGAACGACGGGGGAAACATCAAAAGAAAAACTAAAATTTGTTTAAGTATATTCATTTTATCCGAGAAATTTCATATTTATTCACCTTTTAAACCTTCTCTGGACTTCCACAAATAATTCAAGACCAAAATTAGCAAATTTATCCAGCCGGTCTCTAGTTTTAGCGAGACTAACGAACAGCAATTCATTTTTATATATTACTAGTTGACCCGACAGACGTTGTTCTGTAGGTATATAATAAATAAAATAATGTTTTTTATGAATTTGTAAATAATATATCATAACATCAAAAATTATTTCGTAAAATATGCTCCCTGTTGTTGTAATGAAATTGTTTCACAGCAGAACTGTCAAACCGTGCGTCAATAAATTCTCTCATAGAAAATATGTCCATACAAAACAAATATACGGGACACGTCAAAGGAAAAACAAATTTGTTGTTTTTATTTAATTTAGCAGTATTTTCCTATTTATTCACCTTTTAAACCTTCTCTGGACTTCCACAAATAATTCAAGACAAAAAGTAGCCAAATCGGTCAAGCCGATCTCGAGTTTTAGCGAGACTAACGAACAGCAATTCATTTTTATATATATATATATATATATAGATAGATAGATTAACAGTAACACTGACTTTAACATAGACAGTATTTGTATTTGTTAGATGCAATTACTTATTTTGACAGTAATCACGACCATCATGTTCACGAAGCATCCTTACACAAACAATGAATTCAAGCTCTAAATGTAGATGCATTCAATAAACGATAATTTATATTTATACAGTTAATTATTTATTACTTTTTATGAGATAATTTATATTATTTAAACACGACTCATATATTGGATACAGCATTGTAATATACTCTATTTGATTGAAAAGAGTGGCCGTTGAGTTTTTTATAATATGTTCTCACGAGCTCAATTTTTTCGAACATAATATGGTAAATTCAGAAATTTAAAAGAAATATTTGTAGTGAAGTTTCAAAAGCGTTTAGTTTAAAACTGATTGAATAAAGTTTATTTGACTTTGACTTTGACTGCGGAATGTGTTACACCATCTTAATACTTTGCATAGTTAAAAATAAAGTTAAAAAATGAATTTCAAGTCGCTATTTAACATAAGGTAACAACAGCTTTAACCAGCGAAGGTTGAAGTGTTACGGTTGAATAGTGAAAGTTATGAAGCCATGTTAAAGTTGTCAAATGTTGCAACACATTTTTTGTTGAACCTGCACTTTAACATGTTTGTTATTGCTATAGTTAGTGAATGCAACCCAGTCTTAGATATTTTGGGATTATAATAAACACTAGTTGACATTGCTAGAAAACAAAGGTAAAAGGTAAAATGATTTAAATTTATGAGATTTGGAGGGAAATATATATATATCCAAATATGGCTCGTTGGGAATTAACTCATCATTTTTCCTCAAACAGTAAACTTTTGGGACCATCTGAAGGCTTCAAGGCAAGACAGTGTTCCTGAGTCCACGACTTGGAGACATCCAAGCTAAGAGCATATTCCCACAAAGGCAAGGATTGCATCCCTTGAGCTCTGGATGTCCAAATTTGCCCGTTTAAGAAGGGAACGATGTATTCGAGTGTGGGGGACTTATCGAGGTTCTATTGCATCGTTATGGTTTGTAAAGTGGCTTTAGTACAGTTCAGTGCAGCCCTGTTTCACTGCGATTAATGTGATCTATTGTGATATCCACTATTAACTTCTCAATACATTTTTGATAATGTTCTGTATGTTCATAAGCACATTGAGGAATTTTCTAGAAACTGTGACATTCATAATGTTAACACGAGGAACAAATATAAACTTGTTATGCCTACTACTCGGTTGGGTCGAGTTAGTAAGTCTTTTGTTGGGCGATGTATGTATATGCTTATACAATATGATCCCAGAAAATGTACAAAACAAATGTGTTACGAAATTTAAAACAATTGTTAAAAAACGTTTGTGTGGGAAAGGTTATTATAGAATAAACGATTTTCTTAATGACACCACGGACTGGGAATAAAGCGAACACCCTCAAGCTCTTTAATTATAAATGTTTATTGTACAATATCACATTGTAATCCATATTTTATAAAAAAAAAAAGCCCGCTGAGTTTCTTGCGCCCATTCTTCTCAGGTCTGAGGCAGTCTCTTTTGAATGGGTGGTAGGTTTTGACGTTCAATAAATGAT
This sequence comes from Leptidea juvernica, assembly GCA_949711755.1. Lineage (NCBI taxonomy): Eukaryota > Metazoa > Arthropoda > Insecta > Lepidoptera > Pieridae > Leptidea > Leptidea juvernica. Next base: position 8,915,581 of record CATIXQ010000026.1, read on the forward strand.
TTTAAATCCTATTTTGAATAAAAATATTTGAATTTGATAACTGCAAAGATTGATTCTTTTCATGAATCTTATTATATCTTTTGCAGTCAGCTGACGTATCTCAAGTGGTTGATGAATTGGAATTCACAAAGAGATGCTACGTTTACGCATTAAAGGACCACTTTCAAAGAGAATGTGTAACGATTGCTTTGCTCATCTGCACTAATACAGAATCTAATATCTGCAATATCCGAGGCCTAAGATTGAGAGGTGTTTGTGTAATCTGCAATTAATTTGCATCTTTACCAGTGCGAGGCTCCTTTGCACAGAATGCCGGCTAGATTATGGGTACCACAACGGCGCCGATTTCTGACGTGAAGCAATAATGTAAGCATTACTGTGTTTCGGTCTGAAGGGCGCCGTAGCTAGTGAAATTACTGGGCAAATGAGACTTAACATCTTATGTCTCAAGCTGAGGACCGCAGTTGTAGTACCGCTCAGAATTTATAGGGTTTTTCAAGAATCCTGAGTGGCACTGCATTGTAATGGGCAGGGTGTATCAATTACCATCAGCTGAACGTCCTGCTCGTCTCATCCCTTATTTTCGTAAAAATATATTAATTTAATAAAATGTAAAAAATTATTATTATAAAAAGACCTTGTTTCAACCATTATGCACTTTCATTATATTCTAAGATATAAGTTACATAAAAAATACTTACAGTTGATATTCAACAGGAGATAGCAGGTAATGCAGAAAGTATCTGAAAATAAGAACAATATATTACTATCTGTCGAATTCTTCCTTCAAAGCGTTTCGTTCAAAAGTCGGAAAGGAGCAATCTGCGTTTAAGAATTTTTGAATTTTTTTTTTCAATACTTTTTTTTATGAAAATAAGGACGAGACGAGCAGGACGTTCAGTAAAGTTTAACCTCCTTATTCATAATGGTCCGCTAACTTTTAACAGTCGTTAAGGAGTGTTTTTTCTCATTCTGACTTAGGTCAATAGAAGAAGACAGAGTGAGAATTAGCAATGCTTTAAGTTAGCAGACTATTATGAATAAGGGGGTTAACCTTTTAAGATTCGTCTGTTATAGTTACACCACTGCGAATCTAATACACCCACTGCGTTGAATCTTGATATATCTATATATATAAAAATGAGTTGCTGTGCATTAGTCTCGCTAAAACTAAAAAACGGCTTGACTGATTTCGATATTTATTTTTGTTTTATTCGTTATGGTTCAAGGATGGATTTTTAAAAAAAAACGGCAATCTATACATAACAAAACAAATGTTTGTCTGTATGTCCTTGGTAGAATCGTAAACTATGCATTTTATCATGTGATGATTTTCAGCAGTGTGTTGTGCATGAGCCCGCGAAGGTTTCTGAGTGATATTTTTTTTAAATGGATAAAATCAATATAAATACACAAAATAAATTGAATATCTGTGTAATAAAGTGTTGGCTCAGTTGGTTAGAGCACTGGCACGGAACGCCAGAGGTCGTGGGTGCGAGTCCCATATCGTCCATTAAATTTTGTTTTTCAAATTTTATTTGTGTATTAATCTTAGAAGTGAGGATTATCACTTTAAAAAAGTAACAAATTGTTTAGATTTACAAAAGCGACATCTCAGGTCACTTTCCTCATATGCAAATATTGGGGTTGAGCAGGTTATCAACTGTAAAGTAGACACTGTAAATGAAGCCACAACCTGAGAGTTGAACAAAGCATACAAGATTTTATGACGATGCGTCACTCAAACGGTTGGCTCAGTTGGTTAGAGCACTGGCACGGAACGTGCTCGTGGGTTCGAGGCCCGCATCGTTCATAAAATTTTGTTTTTCAAATTTTATTTGTGTTTTAATCCTAGAAGTGAAGGTTATCACTTTAAAAACATAACAAAATTTATTTGTAATGTCTTTCCTTCAAATTTATTTTAATGATGTAGCAACGCGCACCGGGTACAGCTAGTAATATAGGTATATAAATGTAGATATACAGGGTGTAATTGTGAAGTGTGACCAGGCGTTTATTCCGTAACTATTACAGATGACATAAAACTTTAAACTGATATTGAAAGACCGTTACCTATACAGTAAAATCAATAGCTTTTTAAAATCAAACGAGAAGTATCCAATATTTTGATATTAATCACTTCATTACCATAAAAAGTCATGGCAATTATAGTAAATAATAGAATAAGAATGGGTAAAATAATACCTTAGAGATTTATTCCGCAGTTATTTTGAGTCATTCATGTCTGTTAGTCATGTGAGTAATGAGTAACTATTGCGTAAGACAATAGCAATTTGCAATAATTATTAACATATTGTCATCAATAGTTTTATTTATACTTCTATGAGGTTTATGCCCGCAATTTCGTATGCCTTGAAGTTCGGTTTTCATATTCAATTTCAAATTCAAGCATTTTTATTCAAAACTAGCTGACCCGACAGACCTTGTTCTGTATATAATAAATAAAATAATGTTTTTATATGAATTTGTCAATAAATATATCATAACATCAAAAATTACTTCGTAAAATATGCACCCTGCTGTCGTAATGAAATTGTTTCACAGCAGAACTGTCAAACCGTGCGTCAATAAATTCTCTCATAGAAATTATGTATGGACACATCAAAGGAAAAACAAATTTGTTGTTTTTATTTAATTTAGCAGCATATTCCTATTTATTCACCTTTTAAACCTTCTCTCGACTTCCACAAATAATTCAAGACCAAAACTAGCCAAATCGGTCCAGCCGTTCTCGAGTTTTAGCGAGACTAACGAACAGCAATTCATTTTTATATATATAGATAAGATATAAAGTCACTTTTATTGAAAGTCAAAAACCACCCATTCCAAAAGGTATGCCTCAGACCTGATAAGAACGGGCGGAGCAAACTTCTTTTTTATATAAAAATATGGTTACAATGTAAAATCGTAGAAGAAAATTTTTATTTAATAGCCTGTGGGCGGTCGCTCAATTCCCAATCAATGGTATCAATAAGAAAGTACTTAATGTTATAGTAACCTTTACCACACAAACATTTTTTAACAATTCATTTGAATTTCGTAATACATTTGTTTTGAACATTATCTGGGATCTTATAGTAAGAGCATATACAACGCTTCACAAAAGACTTACTAACTCGACTTAGCCAAGTAGTACGCAATATAAGTTTATATTTGTTCCTGCTGTTAACATTATGGTTAAAAATGTGATCTACATTATATCTATAGATTATATTCATAATAAAAAAACTACGTTTAAAAAAACCGACTTCAAAAACTGAAATATATAAAATAGCATAATGTAAATTTAATTGAATACACATCCTCCTAATCCGCATCGAACCAAAGAAGAATTATGTAAATCCGATCATAAATCTCAGCGTAATCGGTGTACATACAAAAAAAATACTGATCGAATTGAGAACCTCCTCCATTTTGAAGTCAAATGTTATCATAATGAGTTGGTTAATATAGCCATTAGCAACAGATTGTTGATACCATATACAATCGGTGCTCTAGGTATTCGTGACTGAACGTTTTCTTTCTTTCTTTCGGCGTTACAAACATCCTAAATGATCTAATGAGTCAAGCCTAACTCTGCCAGTAATAAGGCACATATTTTCCTTATATTGATTATTTTAGAATTCTTTTTGATGTCATTTCTAATATACTAGATACTATTACTGCTTTGGAAACAAATGGCTTTCTGAGAGAGAAGAAGCGGCGAATGAAACTCTAAGTATCAGCAGGCCTGTCTCACTCCCCGTGTAGGTATCGAAATCGTAAGTTTTCGCGGCGGCCTCTACAGAGTAGGCTAGCCAGTAGGGACTCACGGGTGAGCAGTGACGTACGCGCGAGTTTTGTTCACCTGCTTTATCGGTCCGACCTATCTTTTAAAAATGGAGAAACATAAAAAGAGCAAAGCATGTTAAGGGTCATTGCCGTCCAGATTAAAAAAAAATTAAGTTTCCTTAAGATCCTTTTTTTTATGATAATAAGGGACGAGACGAGCAGGACGTTCAGCTGATGGTAATTGATACGCCATGCCCATTACAATGCAGTGCCGCTCAGGATTCTCAAAAAACCCCAAAATTCTGAGCGGCACTACACTTGCGCTCGTCACCTTGAGACATAAGATGTTAAGCCTCATTTGCCCAGTAATTTCACTAGCTACGGCGCCATTCAGACCGAAACACATCACGACAGAAATAGGCGCCGTTGTCGTACCCATAATCTAGCCGGCTTCCTGTGCAAAGGAGCCTCCCACTGGTAAACAATCTAGTTTATAGTGATTATTATTATAATTAAATTACGATTCATGATAGCTAGGGAGCTATTTATTTCCTATGCTAAACAGGTATTACTATGTCGTGGTCTTCCAACGCATACATTGCTATCTGCAACTAAAGTAGGTTTCGCAACGAAAGAATATTGTTTAAAAATTACGATTACATACCTATTCATATTACCTACTCATAGAAAAAAGAAATAAATTTTTAAAACATGACCTTATACTAGGTTAGTACAGTTTTGGGTAAAGAAGACAACCCTATTGTCGTCAGAATAGGTAAGAGTCACGCGATATAATGATAGGCAATTTCTAGGTAAATAAAAATGTAGGTTAAGGCGAAGAGTAAGCAGAAAACACGCAAACATGGTGTTTTAGACAAGTTTTGTGGTGAAATTATAGCATTTCGAGCTATGAACACTACTTAATCCTGTTACACATATCCTTAAGTCTTATTTGTAGGTTGCTAATGCTTGCTGTTGGTTATAGTTAACACTGCCGAGCCTTTTTGAACTACCACATTTATTTGAAGTTAAACAAGTCTTTTGGCAAGGCGTGACGCATTTTTTTGGTACTTCTCTCAGAAAAGTTATTCTTATAGCTTGTACTTTTTTGTTTAGGTTCATTTATTCATATTAGTAGTGAATAACGAGGATTGTAAGCATATAAACTGTTTTCCACGCAAGAATTTTGAAAATATTGGCTTTGTTATATAGATGCAATGCGTCTCACATGTTTGCCGTAAGCAAGATGACTGACTTCTTCGGGATCATCAGATCTCGTATTGCGGGATTCTGGAACAGGTTGCGAGCGTCGGAAAATCACCTTTCATCGTTGTCCATGATCATGAACTATTCCATCGTCGAGCATGGACTCGCATGCATCATTCCAAAAATCACGAATAAATGACGATGATTTCTGACTGATATAAGCTTATGAATGTATTTTACTATTCTGTATACTATTTTATTTATTTTAACTACTAAATATTGTGAAATGGGATTTTATCGTGCATAAAATCCAAAAGTAATCATAAAATAAAGATTTATTATTATTATTATTGTCGATCCTTTTAGCCCAGTGACCCTGCCTACCTAGCTAGAGGTTCCGGGTTCGAATCCCGGTAGGTGCAAACATTTATATGACGAATATGAATGTTTGTTTCCGAGTCATGGATGTTTATATGTAAGTTTAAGTAAGTATATTGTATTAAATATATCGTTGTCTTGCAGACATAGTACAGGCTAGGTATGCCTAAAAGTGTGTCAATATTTATTTATTACTAGCTGACCCGACAGACCTTGTTCTGTATATAATAAATAAAATAATGTTTTTATATGAATTTGTCAATAATATATCATAACATCAAAAATTACTTCGTAAAATATGCACCCTGCTGTCGTAATGAAATTGTTTCACAGCAGAAGTGTCAAACCGTGAGTCAATAAATTCTCTCATAGAAATTATGTATGGACACATCAAAGGAAAAACAAATTTGTTGTTTTTATTTAATTTAGCAGCATTTTCCTATTTATTCACCTTTTAAACCTTCTCTGGACTTCCACAAATAAGTCAAGACCAAAATTAGCCAAATCGGTCCAGCCGTTCTCGAGTTTTAGCGAGAGTAACGAACAGCAATTCATTTTTATGTATATAAATTAAAGTAATTACTTCCCTTTTGAAATGGTTACCAAGGAAGGGAACAGATCTTCAAAGTGATCGTTAACTCTCCAACATCATATCGAAAGTAAACACTATTTCAAATCACTCTCGTAAATTAAAATTCCGAACACATAATAACCTACACAAAGGCTCTATGATCAGAATGTAATTACCAGAGCTTTGGGCGTCGTCGACGAGAGGTAAATTTCAGGCATTGGAAAATTCACAGGGAAATGACACCGATCTAAAATTGATGAGCTAATTAGCATATTAGTATATGTGGAGAGATAGGAATAGAATTGGTTACTAATTGGTTACTGGTCGACGTCAAAAAGAAAAATGGATTGATGAAATAATATGAATAAGCAGTCAAAGGCAATGTTGACAGAAGTGGATGTTTCAAACTTGAAATAACAATACAAATAAAATTTGCAACCAAAATTTATGAACTATGCGGGACTCGAACCCACAACCTCTCGGGTTCCATCCGAGCTTGAAATTGTTTAGATTTGAAAGAGCGACATCTCATGTCAATTTTCTAATATGCAATTATAGGAGTTGAGCAGGTTATCAACTGTAAAATATATTATTAGGAGCCATAACTCTCAAGTTAAACAAGATTTATGAACCATGCGGCACTCGAACGGTTGGCTCGGTTGGAAGAGCGCTCGGACGAAACCCGAGATGTCGCGTATCTCGAGTTCCACACCGTTCATAAATTTTGGTTACAAATTTAACAATTTTAAGAAAAATGGATTGATGAAGTAGTTTAAGATGGCAGTCAAAGGGACTGCCGATAAGTGCCACTTTAAACTATAAAATAACAAGTTTTTTTTTTTAATTGGGTCTTTCATATTCTTTTTATGCCCCGGGAAAGCACAGGGTAGTTTAACTGTGCCTTTCCCTTTAATTAAGAAATTAACATAAGATGGGGGTGGTATTTGGCATTTTCTAACAATGGCGAAATTAAATAAACACACGGGTATAACTACTTAACCGTTATCATAAAAAAATATTCAATAATATAACTAGGTACGTAATTCACCTAAATAAAACAATTTTCCATAATATAATTTCGGAGCATCCTGTAAGCAATCTAGTAGCCGCGCGCTAGCGTAGGCACTGACACCTACTTCGTGCCGTCTTATGCGACCACGTAAGGGTGATTAAAATTTTGTTTCTTTTTTTTTTACAATTTCAAAACTTCAATCATTTACTTAAAATTTTAGAATTATTTTTTTTTTGAATAAGGTTAGATATAAAGTCAAATTCACCGACATAACCCAAATGATTGCGAAACCGAAGTGGCATTGGGCAGGGCACATAGTTCGACGGACAGATGCCGAGAGCCGTTGGGGTAGTAAAGTCCTCGCTCGAATGGCGACCACGTACCGGAAGACGCAATGTTGGTAGGCCCCCCACAAGATGGACCGACGATCTGGTCAAGATCGCCGGAATACGTTGACGTCTCCGTCTGATGATGACGATGAAAGTAAGATAGCTCTACCCGTGTGTTTATTTAATTTATACCATTTTAGCGCCACTTCTTTATACGGTTAATATCTACTCAGTTAAGCTGAAACTAAAAAAAATATAGTCTGGTACAAAAAGCACAAAACACAACAAATGAACAAAGGCATTTCAGTCGACTCGGCTTGACCTAATTATTTCCACAAACACACTTTTTCTACATTAAGCGGATTACCTAATGAGATGAACTCAGTACGAGTGCGACAAGGACGGGACGACGTTCTGTCTCGCTCTGCGATTGTTATCAATTTTTTTCGCTCGTTAGGGAAAAAGTTATGCGACGATATAATAATTTGAATGTAGATGGTTTTAAAACAGTTTTAACTGTATCCCTATGGGGCTCAGAATGGGTTATTCAAAACAAAAAAGATAAAGGTGAAGACAGATGATATCTGGTCATTATCAGAAGTTATGAAAAATTCTTTAGTGACGAACAAGAAAAACAAAGAGTATGTCAAAACAGTATAGAAAGAAGTGTTTTAGGTATTCGATTAAAGGACAGAATAAAACAAGAAGAAATAAAAAGCAATGCCAGTCATTTTAGTAAGAGACAGAAATAGAAATGGGTAGGACAAATACTTAGACATAAAGGGGACTAATGGACAAAGCAAGATACAAAGTGGATACCACTTAACGAAAAGAGAAGAAGAGGCAGACAGTTTAAAAGATGGGAGGATGATGTACGTAAAATAGCTAGCCCCTTGTGGCTATGTATGGCTCGACATACAAAGGAGGGGAGTATGCTAGAGTAGGCCTATGTCCAATGACAAGCTGTATAGTAAGCAAACTGGTTGCCAAATTATATTGTAATAATTGAAAACATTGTAAATCAGCAATAAATGCTATTATTATTATTATATTGTTATTCTATTTATTTTATCTATTCACTTGTTCCACTTACTTGTTGAAGATTGAAATTATAACAAGTTTAAATTATTGAAGTTATTTTGACACGCAAATTCGACACCCTGACGTATGTTGCTCAACTAGACTAAATTGTATCATAGTTCAGACTAAATTAACTAAGTTATGGGGTATAATAATATTTTCATTGGTTGTGTTTTAATATCTTCCTCATATTGTTTTTTCTACAAAATGTAAAATAGCAAGTGGTATATTTTTGAAGCGAAAACCTCTTTAGCGGCGTTGAGCACTTTTCTTGGCATGGGTATAAAATGTTAAACTCGCGTCAGGACACGTGACCTGATGGAAAATTCGTAAGACAGTCGTTGAAAGTATGGATGAAAGTGGATTTTTCTGAAATGTTAGATTTTATGTAATATAAATTGTCATTTTTGTGTACGATAGCGCAACAAATTTATGTTTAATTTTATCACATAAATGCTACTAATTATATACTGAATGCGAAATTGTTCCCTTACCATTCCAAAAGGTTCAAGTTTTCACTTGTGCCGGGGTGCAACCCGTATTTTTTTATGTTACGGAAAAGATTATAACATTCTGCGAACGTACATAAGTACATACACACTTTATCTACAACTTAATAATCAATAAAGACAGTTACGTCAGAATAAGTTGGCGTTACGTAAAACTTCAACTAAGCCTTTCGGATTATTAACGATAATAGAATTTCCAAATCATAATTTGATTACCCACACCGCATTTGTCTTGTGTCCACCGAATTTGTTCCGCATTACACTAGATATTCCATTATTCCACTATTCAATTACTATTCACGGCCGTATACAAATAGTTATCATTATAAGTGACAGTCTGTGTGATATAAAAGAAATAACGGAATGTTTTGATTATAATCAGCTCCAATCTTTTATGTTTTTTTAGAGCGTTACGTCTCCACGTATCTACAATCTGTAATATGAGTTTACTTACTTCAAAAAGAAAACGGATACAAGCATTGACTTATATAAAATCACGCTCAAAATTGTCTGAAGGAAATCTCTGTGCACGAGTCTATTAGGCAGAATTTGAGTGTCAAAGATGTATAACATCAAAAATTTTAATGATGTTAATTGGACAGCTTTTCACTCAAAACTTTGACATTGCGTGGCGTTGTACTCAAAGCGCGGTCGAAACACAACTCGAAAAACTCTGCCTTATATACGCGGAGTTTTGGTTTAGACACTTTTGATCGTGATCGTGAGTCTAGTTGTTCATTGTATGTCAATTGAAATTTCACTTTTAATTCTATAAACCACCTGACAGCCCGACAATGCATGTCCAATTTTGATTTATCAATGTGTGCGTTAGCTAGTAATATTCAAAATACTAAGGAGCTAATGCCAAGCGTGGCTGACTTTTTACAACTTGTCAATTAATATCGGTTATAATTAACCATAGATTCGTTAACCTTTACCATAATAATGCTGTATCTCCTTAAGAGATGTCCTTCATTCTCGCACGATTTGTTTGTCTATACGCAAGTTACTAGTTTATTATAAGTCTGGTTAATGCCCATATTTATAAGAAAAGACACTTGACAGAAAAAAACATCGAAACGGGCGTGATCAGAGTTGTATCGCATTGCGCTACACCTTATTACTATCACAACCCGTTTCATATCGCTTTGAACATGTCCCGCTGAGACTCAAAGATTTTTCACCATTTTGATATTTTAAGTTTGATGTAACTGTTAAGTACGTGATATAGAACAAACATCAAAGGCAACACCGACGCAATTCCATGTTTTATCTAAATTAGCTTAGTGTTTGCTTAGATCAATAAAACTATAGAGGGAGCCTATAGAATAATTTTTTAAAATATTTCGCGCGTATAGAGTATTTTCGGCACGAAAATAATGAACTAGCTACAGTCGGCAGTGAAAACGCAAAAAATATTGAACATAAATATTCTATAGTGGTAAATGAGTTCTAAATATTTTATTTAATATTACTTTTTTATTCTTTCAAAGTCAAAGTCAAATAAACTTTATTCAATTTATCTACCATTTATGTTCGAAAAAAGTAGAGCTCGTGAGAAGAATATACAAGAAACTCAACGGCCACTCTTTTCTATTGATTGAAAAGTTATTTTAAAATTGCTATCATATACAAACAAATTAGTTTGTAAGATACTGCATCCCATATATGAATCGTATTCAAAGTTAAAAGGGTTTTAAATATCATTTATATAAAATTAAAAGAATAACATGTATTAATATAAATTATCATGTATTGAATGCATCAACCTTTACACTTTTCTTATGATACATATTTAACAAATAAAACAGCATATGCAACAGCATATGCAACAGCAACAACAAGATTAGATGCTATTTGTCCACATGACTATAATTTACTAAAACCGCGATCAAGATATCAATACACAGTACACATCTAAACAATTTCGATTTTGCTATACTGCGCCCGACGGGCAACGCTTGAACATGAAATTCCGCATGAGCCTGTACTTACAGCGGCATTGAATGTGTCCTTCTATACCATAATATACAAGACTCTATTAAAAAAACACTTATAACATCAGGCTACCTCGATGGTGTGTCTTGCTCCATCTATACAGTTTTAAAATCTATGTTCCGTGACGTCATTATGTAGTGCGTATAAATATCTTATCTACGCCGATGATGCACCATATAAACTGAGGTATCTAACTTCTACTATCTTCTCTATACTCTGTAGGTTAATCTTACTACTTCCGTTCTATGTTAATTTATATTAATGCCTTTATTGAGCGAAGCGAAGCTGAGCGGAGCTCCCACCGGGTGACTCCAATTGATTTCTGTGTTAAATTGTTTCTCGGCCATTTCTGGACCGATTTAAAAAAAATTTGATCTCATAGAAAGCTTTCGAAATTTTCCAGGGGACGAAAAGTCCTGATTAGCATTCCCCCACCGCGCCCATGTGGGCGCTGCGAGAGAAGACCACGACGGAAGTTTTTATTGCAATACTGCTATCATTTGATCATTTTCGAATGTTCATGATTTATAAGCATCAATAGTATACCTCGCTTCGCTCAAATATACACCGCAGCGAAGCGGTACGACGAGCCGACTGCGGCATCCTAGATTACGAGCGATTGCCAATTCCGTGGCCATCTGGAGGGCAAAGCCAAATTGGCTTCGAAGAAACTGGGCGTCATAAATAGAGCACGGCAATACTTCAAGCCGGCCCACATTCTAGCGCTCTACAAAGCGCAGGTCCGGCCACACATGGAGTATTGCTGTCATCTCTGGTCTGGCGCACCCAAGCTCGATCCATTTGACCGCGTGCAACGCAGAGCAGCTCGAATTGTCGGGGACCTAGCGCTCTGTGAACGGCTGGATCACTTGGCGTTGCGTAGAGACATCGCTTCATTGTGTGTCTTCTACCGCATTTATCACGGGGAGTGTTCCGAAGAGCTGTTTAACCTGATTCCTGCCGCCGAATTCCACCTTCGCACGACACGCCACAAGTTAGGATATCATCCCCACCATCTGAATGTGTGGCGGTCCTCCACAGTGCGGTTTTCAAGGAGCTTTCTTCCTCGCACTACGAAGCTGTGGAATGAGCTTCCTTGTGCTGTGTTTCCGGGACGATACGACATGGGTACCTTCAAAAAAAATAAGCTTCATATAGGTATAACGCGCGTCTATCGTAGCCAACATGATCGATACCACGCTTTCATACTATGATATTTAATTTATATATATTAGGTTTATTTTATGACAGTAAGGGACGAGACGAGCAGGACGTTGGTACTGATGGTAATTGATACGCCCTGCCCATTACAATGCAGTGCCCCTCAGCATTCTTGACAAACCGAAAAATTCTTAACGACACTACGTTTGCGCTCGTCATCTTGAGAAATAAGATGTTAAGTCTCATTTGCACAGTAATGTCACTAGCTACGGCGCCCTTCAGACCAAAACACAATAATGTTTACACATTACTGCTTCACGACAGAAATTGGCGCCGTTGTACCCATAATCTAGCCGGCTTCCTGTGCAAAGGAGCCTCCCACTGGCCCGTGTTGAGACACTTGGCCCGCGGGGCCTCAATAGGGCTACTGGAAACCCAAGCGCTGGCAGCTATTTCGGTCAACGGATCAACCCAGCTATCCAACGCGGAAATGCTGCCAGTATTCTTGGTACACTTCCCCTTAATGATAGTTTTAATTTAATGTAATCATAGTATTGTAAATAAAGTTATAAGATTTGTTTTGCTTGAATAAATATCTATTTATCTAATAAGATGGTAACAGAAATATTATAATTTCTAGCTTCTAGCGGGAAGACTGTCGCTTCGGTATACACACATTACATTGATACGTACACTTAAAACGCTACGGATATTGGAGGCTTAATGCGCAGCAATGTTGTGCAAAAACCGCAAGAACTTATACTTGTTTGGCGTAACGATACAGAACATTTATTACCAAAATCGAAACACGAAGTTTCGGTTGACGGATCGTACATTTTCCTATTAAGAAAGTGTTTCGGATCCGGAGTTTGCGATGAGTCATTATATCTTTGGTTTACCTTATTCCCAAATTCACTTGACATTTACTTTTACGTTGTTTGACATTATTATGATCGTAACTACTTCACTTTTTATGGTTATGTCTATTATTCCGAAACGAAATCCGTCCGCACTATTCGGTTCCGAAGTACTTGGGTAATAGGAATTAATTCGAAGTTCGTCGTTCTTTCGTTTCGCACCGAAACTTCGGCTTTCGATTTTGGTAATAGACCTCCAGAAGTTTGCAATTTTTGGAACGAAGTTCCTTATGATAACGATGCGGAGGGTTACACTAACCGGGAAAAAACGTCATCACTCTGGACGCATTCCATAAAAAGGTCTATCCAAAAAAACGCCAGTCCGCGCTCGGCCGCCGTCGTGAACTGGTGAGTGGACACTATGTCGGTTGTAAGCAGCAAGCTTATGCTTGGAAAGATCGCTGTTCGTACATAAATAGTTCTTAATAAGCTCCACAATACTATCTTTGATACTTTACCTATTTTGTACGCAGTGGCATCTTGACACGGTACGATTTTATTATTCATATAAATAGCTGTTTCTTTATATATAGTTTTATTTATTTTAATCAATAAAAAATGTATACCCGAATAATTATTTTCTTTACACCTCGAATAGAACTTAAAATTAATATTTTTATAATAAGGAACTTCGTTCCTATCCAGTGTCCCAGGACACCTTTTACGTTTATTGAAATAACAATATTGTAAGAAATTGCGTATAAAATAGAACCAATTTAAATATTATTAAATCGCATAATTTAGTTAATAAATAATTGGTCTCTTATATACCCAAGGTCACAAGAGTCCCTATTTATTTAATTGATTTTGTGAAGAGCCTTTTGTACTTGTCTATTTCAGCCGTAAGACGTTCACTGCTGGACAAAGGCCTCCCCCATAGATATCCACGACGATCGGTGCTGTGCTGCCCTCAACCTATTCCGGCGATCTTGACCAGATCGGTCAATCGTGTGGGGCGCCTGGCCTACAAACACTACGTCTTCCGGTACGTGTGCGCCGTTCGAGGACTTAACTGCCCCAACGGCCATCTGGGCTATGTTGGTGACATTGGTTCTTCGACCTCCTCATTTCTGTTCTTCGATCTCTGTACTTCTACCATTACATATTCTTTGGTTCCACGCAATAAGCACTATTACGACATTCTGCTTATGAGATTATTCAAATCGTTATCAATTTATGTACTTTACTAAGCCTTATGATACACGCCATCCTTGTTGCTATGTGAACACTAAAGTCAAATACAGACGGAGCTATATATTGCGTTGTATGTTAATACCACGGGTATACTTTTCATAGCAAACTTTGAGTCATCACCTACGTAATGTTTATAATAGATAACATACTATAAAACTTAAAAACGCATACTGAACATAGGGGATGGAACTCCGATCATTCTGTTTGATTTTTACTTAGATGGCGGTAGTTTAAAGTTTTCGGTTTTTTAACCGACTTCAAAAAAGGATGAGGTTCTCAATTCGTCAGTATTATCTTTTTTATATTTGTTTCCTCAGAACTTTCGACTGGGTGAATCAATTGTGATAATTCTTTTTTTATTTGAAAGCTGGTGCTTCCCGTGTGGTTCCATTGAAATTTGGTCCTGATCTCACAAATTGCAATGATACGATTGGAGTCGGTGTCAGTGAAAGTAGGTTTGTAAATACATTATATATTTATAGGTGAAATGTGCTTGAGTCGAGAGCGCGACTTGAGGAGGGGAGAGCGGGGCCGCGGACGGGAGGACACCGATTCCAAAAATTAACTGTTAGACAATCAATAAAAACAGGCCAGGAACATTAGTTTATTGTGCGTGACAAGATACGTCCTACTTCACAACAAATAATATAAACACAGCACTAATGTTGCACAATACGACAGCTGTATAGCTACAGATATACTGCTACAAGCATTTCGGTGACGCGAACTCACGAGATTGCATCCATCCAAAAAGTGTCGAAGTATATATAATTATTAACTCGCAAAGGTAAAGTTTAAATAAAGACTTCTTTTACCTTACAACACACACACACACACACACACATAGACCTATTTTAAATTACTTTGTCCACGCCATCGTCAGTCATGAGCATGTCGGTGACGCAAACCCAAAAGATTTTCCCCTACCAAGAAATACCAACGTGGCTAAAGTAGTTTTCACTTCAAAAAGTTTGTTGTATTTTATTGTATTAATATAACCTTAATACTACGCCATGTAAATCAACAAGCGGGAGAGACAGCTAGTGTTAAATAAATTGATTTTAACAAGACAGTATCGAGCAGGCCCGCATAACTGTTCGTTGGCGCGACCACTTCAATTATCCGGCAACAATTTACACTATGGAATGGAAATTGACAAATCAAAAACTGTTATAAAATATATCTATCTAAAATACCTTCTTAATATTATAAATGTCAATGTAAGTTTGTCGCTTTTACGCCGGATTTTGATGAAATTTGATACAGCTATAGACTAGATCTTATCCCAGAAAAATCAGATTCGTAAAAATTCGAGAAAATTCGTGAAACTCACATCGATGAGCTATAACTATACCAATTGTAGGTTTAGTTTTCCATAGCAAACTTCTTCGAAATAAGATTCGTATAATAATATGTTGGAATGGGAGCGAAAACGGGAACCGGAACTGAAATAGGACATCATCATCATCTGCCGAAAGAAGTCCACTGCTGGACAAACGGCCCCCCAATTATCTCCACGACGATCGGTCCTACGCTGCCCGCATCCAACGTATTCTGGCGGTCTCGACCAGATCATTGCGCCATTTTGTGAGGGGCCTACACTGCGTCTTCCGGTACGTGGTCGCCATTCAAGGACTTTACTGTCACAGCGGCTATCTGTAGGTCGAACTATGTCCTGCCCGCTGCCACTTCAGCTTCACACTCATTTGCGCTATGTCGGTGACTTTGATTCTCCCATGGATCTGATCCTCATTTCTGATTCGATCTCGCAGGGAAACTCGAAGCATAGACCTCGACATTTCGCTCGGAGCGACCATGAGCTTTCTCATCAGGAACACAATAAGCGACCACATCTGCGCAATTTAAATTTGCGCGCAAACCACAAAATTATTATAAACGAGTGAAATCGCGAAGCAAATCTAATACAAAGATTATAATTACGAATACAACACAAGATTTATTTCAACTCTTAAAATCAAAGCTTCGCGTATCGTGTGCATAACTAGTTAACCCACGTTCAGTCTTAAGGAAGCTGCAGGCAATGTTCTGATCATAGATATCTGAAAATACATAGACAGAGCTTAATATTATCATTTATGTTGTAAATAAATTCAGTTTTAAGTGTTTCGTAACCGATAAGGCAAATCAGGAATATTTTTTATGACAATAAGGGACGAGACGAGCAGGACTTTCAGCTGTTGGTAATTGATACGCCCGGCTCATTACAATGCCGCTCAGGATTTATGAAATATCCAAAAATTCTGAGCGGCACTACAATTCCGCTCGTTATCTTGAGACATGTTTATGTTTAAAAAATAGTTGGGGCGTTTGTGATTAAAGCATAGATTAAAATATATAATACGTTTTGGTTACCCATGTAACCATGACAGTACTATGATTTCAACTGATAAATTATTAATTAAACACTTATTATTATAATTATTTCCGGGACGATACGACATTGACGATACCTTCAAAAAAGTACACCTTCCTTAAAGGCCGGCAACGCTCCTGTGATTCCTCTTGTGTTGCAAGAGAATGTGGGCGGCGGTGATCACTTAACAGCAAGTGACATGTACCTTCGTTTGTTCTACTTTATTTTATAAAAAAAGTAAAAGTACTAAAAAATAATACATTAATTTGAAAGAAAAAGGTTTTTTTAGGCCTTATCTATAATTTTGATATTCGTATACGCTTAGTTATTATATTGATAATTAATTCACCTTGGATTTGCTTGTAGCAAGTCTACTTTTAACTATGCTAACGACATGTCAAACTATTTCAAATATATCGTTAATCATTCTTTCTTTATCTTCTGCAACTCAATATTGCAATCCGAGCATCAGTTTTTCAATTGAATTATTCTCAAATTTTGTAAATGTAATCGATAAAACTTTTACTTGAATAGTAGTTTTTTTTATAAAAATTGACGATTCATAAGTGTCCTTATGAGTTTATGAATTTTTATAAAATTAATTTATTCAAATTAAAAAAAAATACCTTGACTTTGGAATCAATCGCAAAGCTCTGTCTATAATTATTCATCACTCGTTTACGTAGTAACAATGCAATCAGCCATTATTAACTTATAAGAACATACCGTGGGCTGTACCAGTTTTAAGTTTCGCCTACGAGTGCTACATTGCATAAGGAATGTTTTAATATTATATTAGCGTCTATCGTTCACTCTACAATCTCGCATCCTCATATTTTACCTGCATATTTCGTGACGTGTAGACAATGAGGTGTCCATCGAACGTCTTGTGATGCAGGGAATGTTTGAGGGCACATGAGCACGAGGTAGGTCGCCCATAAGATGCACTAAACCATAGGTTCTCAACGTGGGCGATAACGCCCCCTTGTGGGCGTTTGAGACTTTCGGGGGCGCCAGACCCAGAAAAAAGAAGACCCAGAAAAAAATACGGGGCATTGAGATGGCGCAGATGGGGCGTGGGTAGATTAAAAAAATATCGTCTAAAAAGGCAAAAAAAATACACGAAAATACTCTAGAAAAAAACATATTCTCAAAGTGGGCGGTGAGCAAAATAAGGTTGAGAAACTAAAGAAAGAAACTAAACAGAATAAAACAGCTTGGGACGGGCCATTGTACGAATGTAGGTACTAGGAGAGCAACGGTACGCGAGAAGTAGCGAGGAACTGTTGGAGCCACAACTCCGGGAAGCGTATTTCCTTTTCCATCTTCTATAGGAGTTGATATCGTCTAACAACGCGTCCGGGTTTAATGTGCTATTACTCCTTTCAAGGAAAACGAGTGCCATATACTGATTGATTTAGTATTTTACCAGTGGGAGGCTCCTTTGCACAGGATACCGGCTTGATCATGGATACGACAACGGCGCCTATTTCAAGGTGTTTTATTTAAATGTTAAATTATGCTGACCTTAACCTAAGACAGCCCAATGCAAAAGTCAAGTTCGCATCATATCATACTCGCCGCCAGTTGCAGAAAGCATATTTAAAATTAATGTTTCGTTATAGCACATGCTATCTTTTTCTCTCTTTTTGACTGTCAAAATGAAAAAGATGGTGACGGTATTATACTTAATGAAACATTAACTTTAAAGATGCCTTCTGCAATTAGCGGTGAGCTAAGTTATACGTAAGCAGTCTTAGCAAAGTATAAGTACGCTTATAAATCCCACTTAAGTCTATGGTATTATGGTATCACCACAGAGTAGGCATGGATACTGTATAACCCTACTGTTACCGTGGTTATTATGGAATTCGAGGTTACCTTAATACTACAAAAATAAACTACGTTTAAAAATACCGACTTCAAAAACTCAAACGTATAAGAGGTGTATTAAATTAAATCTCTATTAAATTGATTTATAATTTAATTTTACTTTTTAGTGTCATTAATCAGTTAAATAATGAGATGGACCAAACAATGTAAAATTTTTATGGCACCAAATGGCAAACGTTCCGCATCAAACTAAATAAGAATCACGAAAATCGGATCATAAATCTCAACGTTATCGTACATACATAAAACAAACATACATAAATAAATACCGATCGAATTGAGAATTTTTTCGAAGTCGATATAAAATACACTACAATCTTAATATGTGAAAAAAGGCAATATTCGATAGCAACTTAAATAAGCTGTCTGAATGTATTTTCCTCAATTAATCCTAAAAGAGAACGCGTCGAAAGCTCTCGAAAGTTCAAACAGATTTTCCTGTAAACGTCTCTTAGGGGAAACGATAAATCATTATTGTACTGTGATATCAATAGTGGAGTATAAAAAGTTTGGGTTTTGGGGGCAAAGTTCATTTAAGGAGCTAACAGATGATCAGACAAGCTTGAAAGGAATAAAATAGAACAAATGCGTATTACTTCAAGTCCATTCCAAATATTGGTAATAATCTACTAATATTTACACGGATTTTATTCACAATTTAATAAATTTTAATTTACATACTGAAAACACAAAATCGATTTATGATATAAAATATATCTATTAGTAATGCCATACAAGATGAAACTTTCGTCAAAAATCGGTCTGGCCAAAAATTACCATTATTATTATTATTATTATTATTCGTTAAAACATCTGAAGAGATTAAAACTATTATGGAGGACCTCGCAACAGAAAGTGAGAAAGTAGGGTTAAAACTCGACCCAGATAAATTTAGTGATGAAAAAATGAAAAAAAAATACTATACACTTAGGAAACACTAGAATCAACTACACTGATTTATCTGAGAGAGCTCATAACTGATAAAGAACCCAAGCGCGAGCAAATAAAGAGGAAAAGCGACAAACAGCTGGAGAAGTTATAGGAGCTTGGGAAAGGTTTTTAAAGATAAAGTAAACTTTATGCTTATATCAAAAGCAAATTCTTTAACACTTGCATTCTTCCCATTCTTATGTATGGCTGCCAATCGCGGACTTTATATCATGAAATGACAAGTAAAATCGCATTTTGCTAATATGCTGTCGAGAGGAGTAGCTATGCTTAATGTGAATGCGATCAGAGAGACTAAAAAATCGTGTCATCAGATATAAAACAACTACAGACTAAAATGGAGATGGGCAGGGCACATCTTAAAAGGAAATCACAAATGGAGTAGGAAAGTGACAAGGTGGTATCCCAAGGAAGGAAAAAGGAAAAGAGGCAGATCCCAGAAAAGTTGGAGACGATATTAGAGAAATGGCAAGAGTAATGTGGAACAGAACGGCTCAAGAAAGACTCGATTGGAGGAGGCCTGTACCGATTAGCAAACAGATCTACAAAAAATAAAGAAGATACTACCTACTATAACAAGTTAATTTTATTTTAAATTTTTATGTTTTTTAAGAGTATTTTTAGTAAGCTAAGCGTTGATCAGAATTTGGGTATACAAACCCTATGGCAATAATATCAAAAAACCTGTATTCATTTGAATACATGTGGTAAGTATCGTAAAGTTTGTAGTTATAATGGTATATTTATCTGATCTAATTTCTTCTGTTTAGTCTGTCCGTCTATGGAGCGCTTAAAGACGAATCGTATATAAATCTACACAATAGAAGGCTTTATTCGTTTTCACAAGTACCAACATTTTGTAACTTGGGCTGTTATAAATCGTTCAATAGATTTAGTTTAGAGCAATATAATAAACTAGTATAAGAATCGAATTCGTCCGCCTAGACCAAATCAAATATACTATTTATATTACATAAATAATTAATTTCCCCATCACTAAATAGAAAGCTAAGCTTTCTTCCTCGTACTACAAAGCTGTGGAATGAGCTTCCTTGTGTGGTGTTTCCGGGGACGATACGACATGGGTACCTTCAAAAAAAGCGCGTACACCTTTCGTAAAGGCCGGCAACGCTCTTGTGATTCCTCTGGTGTTGCAAGAGAATGTGGGCGGCAGTGATCACAACACCAGGTGACCCGTACGCTCGTTTGTCCTCCTATTCCATAAAATATATATATAGGTATATACATAGAGGAATAATCAAACTACATCAACAAAATGTCAATATCATGCTGCTGCTTTAAATGTTTCTAGAAAGTGCCAGACGGAAGTGAAGACCAGTGCTGAAATAATTACAGTGTTTTTGGGACATAAAAGGTAACTTTGTACAATATTTCGTGTTTTTTTTTTGTAAAAGATAAAATTAACATAAAACTTGGTTTTTTTAATTATTCTCGTAAACTTTGAGGTTACGTGAAAAAAGTGTGAAAACAAAAGTTGTAGATCTTTTTTATTACCTACAACTTTACCATTTGATTTTTTGCCATAGGACTTGTAATTTTGCCGGAAATAGAGAGTTAAACCGTTTTTTACACCCCCTTTTGTACATCCCGACCTCAGTTCACCCGAAATTTATTTTTCCTTTCATTTTTGTTATATTTTCGTCCTTTTCAATGGGTTTCATCCGACTATTATTTTTTTTGGTTTCAAAAATTATCGACCCTGGTCTAAAAAGCTATCACTTTACTTTTTTTAGGTGACGAATTGAACAAATAGAAAGAAAGATAGTACAAATAATAACATGGAGTTCATGGTATCCTTTTGCTATAAAAAAAAAGTTTATCACACAAAATTTTAAAACAACATTTATGAACAATGCAGGAATTAAACCCACACCCTCTCGCGTTCCGTGCGAGTGCTCTTATGATTAAAAATATTAAGAACTAAACACGAATCGAAATAAACACCATCCTATTTCTCAAGTTAGATCATACTGCACACAAAATCTGATGAAAATTGGTTAAGTAGTTTAGGAGTTCATCGCGGACAAACAACGTGATACGAAATTTTTAACAGATATTGTTCTGTACATAATAAAAAAAATACTGGTTTTTATGAATTTGATAAAATTTCATAATAACATCAATAAGTATTTAGTAAAATATGCTCCCTGTTGTTATTATGAAATTGTTTAACAGCAGAACTGTCAAACCGTGGGTCAATAAATTCTCTCATAGAATATGTCCAAACAAAACAGAAATTGGAAATAATTATAGGTCCCAAATCGAAATAAAAGCTATCCAATCTCTTAAATTGGACTTAACTGCACTCCATGAAGTAATCCACATTAAAATCCGTTCATTAGTTTAGGTGTTCACTGGAAACAAACATTAGGACACTGGAGTTATATAAAGATCTTAGATAATTAAAACGTCTAAATTGAGTCTCTTGATGTTAGAAAACAGGCCAGGAATATTATATAATATACTATAGTGTGCGTGACAATCTACTTCTACACTAGCGATTTGTATCACACTTTGTGTGAGTGTGCGTGAATTTTTCAAAATAGAGGTTAATCACCTCAATTTTTTTCGACGTTTTCACAGCTGTTAGTCTATCTAGACGTATAAATGATCTAAGTTAAAAAGCAATAGCGGTCTGTATGTTTCGTTACAACTATGTTATAGTAAATAATTTAGTAATAATTTTTCAATCAAGCTTTTGAAATGAACGCTTTTAAGCCTGTCAGCGGGCAGTTAATCAATCTATTATCTGATCATATTAATGTTAATATATTCCAATTATTTCGACTGAATGTTCAAGTAACAATTATAGTTTATGCAGGCACTCAGGGTATTATCAGAGAGGTAAAGATTTATTGTTTTAAAGATTTACGGTATCTGGTATCTCTTGCTTTGCACCAAGGACATTCGTGAGAGAAACTTTCTCATATCGTAGTTGTGTATATGCTTTTACAACAAGATTTCAGAAAATGTTTAAAACAAATGTATTACGAAATTCAAAAGAAATTGTTCATAAACGTTTGTGTGGTGTGGGTTACTATAACATAAATTACTTTTTAATTATACCACAGATTTGGAATGGAGCGACCGCTCTCAGTCTATTAAATAGTAAGTTTAATTGTACGATATTACTTTGTAACCATATTTTTAATGACAAAAAAAGGAAGCCCGCTGAGTTACTTGCGCCCATTTTACTCAGATCTGAGGCATACTTTTTCGAACGGGTGGAAGTTTTTGACTTTCAATAGGTAAGTGATATTTATTGTATCTTATTTTGAATAAAAATATTTGAATTTGATTTTGAATAAATCCCATCACAAAGATCTCCTGATAAGACGCAGTATCAGGCGCAGGCTAGTAGCCAGTAGATGAATCCTAACACTTCTTTGTGTATATATAGTCATCATCATAATCATCAGCCGGAAGACGTCCACTGCTGGACAAAGGCCTCCCCTAAATTTCTCCATGATGATCGGTCCTGCGCTGCCCTCATCCAACGTATTCCGGCTATCTTGAACAGATCGTCGGTCCATCTTGTCTACCAACACTGCGACTTCCGGTACGTGGTCGCCATTCAAGGACTTTACTGCTCGACCGGCCATCTGTCCGTCAAATTATGTGCCCTGCCCACTTCCACTTCAATGTCGAATTCAATTGGATGTCGGTAGTCGATGACTGGTTTTGGTTCTCCTACGGATCTCATCATTTCTGATTCAATCACGGAAATAGCATATATATACAGGATGTCCCAAAGTTATGGGACATGAAGGGACAGTACCTTAAATATCGAAGATAGGCTATTTTACTGAAAGAAGACTTTATGTTATTTTTAAAAGTTAGTAATTCTGCATTCAAAGATTTTCTAAAAATTACTTGCCTCGCCTTGGAATCGAACCGACTTAAATGTAAAAAAAAAACACCCCTACTCTTATGATGCCAATCGAAAGAATGGCCAAAAACTAATAACTCTTCTTAACATAAGTAACAGAGTATTTTAAAAGAAAGTAGTCAATTAAGTGGGTATTTTTTTGTAAATTAATTAATTAAACGCTCAAAATTTGTCTTGTCTTACGCAAATCGCCAATCTTTTAATGAGTCCGCTTCCTGTTGATTTTCTTATCATTTTATGGTGAATACTCGATATGATATGGCACAATTCTGTTTGTAACTCGCCCACGTTCTCGTATCGCTTTTTGTATAGCATATCTTTCACATATCCCCAAAAGAAGAAATCTAATGGTGTAAGGTCCGGGGATCTGGCCGGCCATCTAATCGGTCCATTCGTACCAATCCAAGTAGGAAAACATTCATTTTACGTTGTTCCTTTCTTTTAAAATACTATGTTACTTCAGAAGAGTTATTAGTTTTTGGCCATTCTTTCGATTGGCATCATAAAAGTAGGGGTGTTTTTTTTTACATTTAAGTCGGTTCGATTCCAAGGCGAGGCAAGTAATTTTTAGAAAATCTTTGAATGCAGAATTACTAACTTTTAAAAATAACATAAAGTCTTCTTTCAGTAAAATAGCCTATCTACGATATTTAAGGTACTTTCCCTTCATGTCCCATAACTTTGGGACATCCTGTATATAGCATAGCTCTCTCCATTACCCTCTGAGCGACCGTGACCTTTCTATATCCTGTATATCATACATATAGTTCCTCCTTTATAACTTATTGAAAACAACAGCATACGGTCAAAGTAAAAACAGATATATCCCAAATTTATTTTATTATTGAGTCACTGCTTTAAAAACGCTTAGGACAGTGTGCAATCAACTTAAAACAGCATTTGTTTTACTAAATATGTTAAACTACTATTACACATTTCAATTAAAACCATATTCCCGCCTCCAACATTGAATTATCATATTATAAACATTGAAAATGCTTGTTAAAATGATTTATTTGTGGTGAAACCTGTTTGGAGTATAAGTTAATGTAAATAAGACGTTTGTTACAAGTTATTTGTATTATTGATATTTTGTTAAGGTGTTTATGTATGGGTGCCAAAAAACGTCGTGGTTGTTGTATACCAGACGCGTGATGGTTTTATGATTACGATTTATACGAAAGTAATACAAACATGATGGGAGGCTGGGAGACCAGTGGGAGGCTCCTTTGCTGTGCATATATCTGCAAGTGGCTGTACCTACGTAAGTCTTACATACCCATGCCCCCTTGCAACAACCGGATGATCACAGGATCGTACAACATTTTTTTTTTATTACAGTAGGGAGAGACAAGCAGGTCGTTCAACCCGATGGTAATTCATACGCCCTGTCCAATTCTGAGCGGCACTACAGTTGCGCTCGTCACCTTGAGACATAAGATAGTAAGTCTCATTTACTTAAAGGACGAGTATCAACGATTTTATGTTTTTTTAATGTAGCCATAGTTACTCCTTCAAACATAACCTTATATCTAAAATTATACTAGCAAAAAAAGTTGAAACAGTAAAAAAAAAACTAATATTTAATTTGTATATGTATATGTCACATTAAGCGTCAGTTTTCATTTGATACAACGATTACCTAGAAGAGTCCTACTCATCGCTTCCGCTCCAAACTCCAGACCTGCTGTTTAACATAAAATAAAAATACCAGTAGGTAGGAAAAAAAATTCTTAAAGACATCAAAATACTTAAAAAGATAAACCTAATTTCATAAAACTGGTACATTACCTATTTCTGTATTAGTACGTAGATGGAAGTTAAAAAAATTGAGGTTGACACTTCGGGCAATGCTCGCAAACTAACACAAAGTATCAAACAAATCGCGAGTGTAAGACGTAGCTTGTCACGCACACTAAACTAATATTCCTGTCTTGTTTTCATGGGCTGTCTAGTAGCAAGACCCTCTATCTAGACGTCTAAATTATCTAAGTTAAAATTTTTTAAAGTAACCTTAAATCTTTTAAACGTCTAAATGAAAACAAAATGGCGGCGTGAGCGTAAAGAATGACTCACACATAAATCTGTCACGTTCCTCTTTCAATCTACTTCAAGCTAATTGAAAATGTCCTATATTTTTTAATTTTCCTCACCAATTACTCCCGGTGTCTGCTGTGCTACTCTCGTAATTTCAAAATCGTTGAAGTTAAGTTTCGATCCTGCCCAGGTTTTGCTCTAGATTAGTATTCCCCTATCATTTCTCTAAAACGTTAACTGAACAATAACTGGATCGGAGACGCGCGTCAACGACTTTTGAACGAAAAGCTCGCAAGAAGTTGAAAATATTGTTCTAAGAAAACTAAAATATCTACAACTATAAAAAGGGTTATCTATATCTTATATATATAAAATCCTCGTGTCCCGGTGTTTGTTGCCAAACTCCTCCGAAACGGCTAAACCAATTTGTTTGAAAATTTGTGTGTATATCGGGTAGGTCTGAGAGGTGATAATAAGTAGAGTAATAATAATATTTAATACCCACCCCTAAATATATATTATTTAATTTAAAAAAATATATATTTTTATTTTATTATGATTCAGCATTAAAACATACATACAACTTAAATTTTTCACCCATATACGATCAACACCTATTTTTGTACCGCTATTTTTATATAACTCTGTTCCATCCACAGATCTTATATAGGGTTGTAAGATGACGATCGAATACATCCATGACTCGGAAACAAACATCCATATTCATCTTATAAATGTTTTCACCTACCGGGATTCGAACGCGGTACTTAGTAGTAGTAGAACAGCTTAGTAGGTACGATCGCTAACCACTCGGCTATAAAGATATGCTCTAGTAGATACTGGTTTAAGGTGTTAACTAAAC
Organism: Leptidea juvernica; assembly: GCA_949711755.1. NCBI lineage: Eukaryota > Metazoa > Arthropoda > Insecta > Lepidoptera > Pieridae > Leptidea > Leptidea juvernica. Next base: position 8,941,752 of record CATIXQ010000026.1, read on the forward strand.
CAAACGTCAAAATAAGCATCTCAAACAATTGACGTCTATCTTGTTACAAGAAGACACATCGTGCAATTTCCCTAAATCGGAACGTAACTTGTCAATTTTTTTTTTTATGACAATAAGGGACGAGACGAGCAGGACGTTTAGCTGATGGTAATTGAAACGCCGTGCCCATTACAATGCATGCACCGCTCAGGATTCTTGAAAAACCCAAAAATTCTGAGCGGCACTACAACTGCGGTCGTCACCTTGAGACATGAGATGTCTAGTCACATTTGCCCAGTAATTTCAATAGCTGCGGCGCCCTTAAGAACGAAACACATTAATACTTACATAATACTGCTTCACGGCACTGTTGTGGTACCCATAATCTAGCCGGCATCCGGTGCAAAGGAGCCTTCCACTGCGAAATAATTATTGTGTTATGAGAATACGAAATTTATCTTATTGACATAAGGTCGCTTCGATCCTATTCTCTTTTAGTTACGAAAATAACTCTACCGGGCCAATTACTGACATAATACCCTTTTTAAAGGTTAATTTGCAAGGTGCTAAGAATCACGATTGCTGCGTTGCGGTTTCAAAAAATGATTTCAACAACTACAGGTGTGTTTATCACCTGCTTAAAGAATTGCTTTGTCATCCTTGTACTAAAGTAATGACTTAAGAGGAATCATTTGCAGACATTTTTCCATACAAACGATTATTTTCTCCTTTTTTTTAAATCTAGATAAATATTTTCAAATAAGATTCAATAATAATTATAAGACAAAGGTCTCTCTGTATTGATTTTTTTATATTTTTGTTCCTATAAGGCCTTTTTTATGGAAAAGGAGGAACATACGGGTCCTGGTGTTAAGTGATCACCGCCGCCCAAACTCTCTTGCATCACAGAATCACAAGAGCGTTGCCGGCCTTTCAGGGAGGTGTACGCGCTTTTTTTGTAGGTAACCATGTCGTATCGTCCCGGAAGCACCGCACAAGGAAACTCACTCCAAAGGGCCGGCAACGCTCCTATAATTCCTCTGGTGTTGCAAGGCAATGTGGGCGACGGTGATTACTTAACTTACTTAACATCAGACCGCCTCATCATGGATTCACTCCATAAATCATACAATTCGGAAACATGGTTAGAACTTCTTTCCTCCAATCTAACATTAATCATTATTAGTACGGCATAAATACTTTATGAATGGTCGTCAGTTTTTAAATGGTTATTATGTCTAAAGTATACCCTATAAATTTTTAAGATGATTTTATATTAAGTAATAAAAAGGAAATACCTAAATTTGCACGTGTTATGGACATCCCAACTAAAGTCGCCACGATCCAATATAACTGCCTTTCGTTAAAGCTCGATACCCCTTAACTTGTTTATCCTATCCTTATAGAAGCTAACTGACGACCTGTATAGCCGAGTGATTAGCGATCCTACCTACTAAGCTAGAGGTCCCGGGTTCGAATCCCGGTAGGTGCACGCATTTATATGATGAATATGGATATTTGTTTCCGAGTTTATATGTATTTTTGTATGTTTATATGAATTTATGTACGTTTAAGTAAGTATATTATATTAAATATACCATTGTCTTGTAACCCATAACATAGGCTATATATGCTTAACTTGGTGCAAGATAATTTGTGTGAAAAGTGTGTCAAATGATGAGTTTCGATACTTATCAACGTTTTGACTTGAAGTGAAGAAGCGAGACTTAGACAAAACTAGTTTAGAATTCTTGAACACCCTAATTTATTAGAGGCGCCGTGAATGCGGTCGTAGCCTTGAGACAGATGGCATTAAGTCTTAGTAGTCCATTAACTGCGCTTGCTATGGCGACTTTCAAACTAAAACACAAATACTTAGTTCTTGTCCGCTGACGTTCTATAAAGAACTAGTCTAAGCCTAATCGCCAATTAAAAGTTCGTCAAAAATGTCCGAGCGTCAATGTACATGGTGTAATAGTTAAGGCGATGCACAGGCGATTATTCCGTAACTATCACAAATATCAAAAACTTTAAACTGATTTCGAAAGTATGTTACCTAATGAGTAAAATGACAATAATCTATATATATATAAATGAATTGCTGTTCGTTAGTCTCGCTAAAACTCGAGAACGGCTGGACCGAATTGGCTAATTTTGGTCTTGAATTATTTGTGGAAGTCCAGAGAAGGTTTAAAAGGTGAATAAATAGGAAAATGCTGTTAAATTAAATAATAACAACAATTTTTTTTTCCTTTGATGTGTCCATACATAATTTCTATGAGAGAATTTATTGACGCACGGTTTGACAGTTCTGCTGTGAAACAATTTCATGACGACAGCAGGGTGTATATTTTACCAAGTAATTTTGGATGTTATTATTAATGACAAATTCATATAAAATATTATTTTATTTATTATATACAGAACAACGTCTGTTCGGTCAGCTAGTTTAGTAATAAAAATAAAACGAGAAATATCCAAAGCTTTTACATTAAACATTTAGTACGAGACAGTAGAAAGGTTTAACTTTCCTTATTTAAAGTGGAATAGTACCTATTTTACCCTTATCATTTTATAATTTTGTATGATATGATGTTGATAAATTTTAAGTAGATACACGTGTTTTAAATCCAATGTAGGGTCAATTTAATGGACTGATGAAAGCAATGTTTCAAACTGCGGCATTTACAATTGAAAAAACGCATTATTGGTCAATTGACTTTCCTCGCCAAACTACTGAAGTTAGAGCTCAGGTGCGATTTTCAATTAATGTGTGGTTGGTATTCTTAGACATCGGATCGGAACCTTAACTGGACAGAGTTATTTCACCTTTGTACAAAACGATATGCTAAGTCTCTTAGAACCAATTCCAGGAGGTCTACTCGCAAAATCGACAACGATACATTCGGAACGATACGATAATACTCCGAATATATCGCAACTATCCTACTCTAACAAATGTTCGAATTCCTTATCGTTACCATGTCTATGGTAACGATAAGGAATTCGTGGTATTTTATGGTATTTTGATTTTTTTACGATGTTAGTGTGAATGAAATATGTTCAAACCTAAACATTATATGTGCTATGTCGCTGTTATGTGTCAAAAGTCAAAACATAGTTTAGGCGCTAAGGACCATGCCAGACTCTGCACTACCAATTTGGTATCATTTACACATAATGTAAATGTAAAAAAAATATGTAATGAATATAATATGACCATTTACAATTGAATAAATGATACAAAACTTGTGGATAATAAAATGTAAAAAAAATAACTCAACCCTTCTCGTCGACTTCCTATTTCTCAGGCGGCCATTTGCATTATTTCTACGCATAAACGATCAACAAAATGACTTAAATGACTTAGTAGTAAAAAAATCCTGTTGAATAGTAAATCACATATAATTATTTCAATAATATTTATTAAGTATGTATAATGTATGGCAAATATATCTATACAACTTGAAACGATAATAGCATCGACAGCCTAGAAGGTGTCGTTGAGATTATAGTAAAAGTGACGTTTGATTATTTGTGAAATTCAAATATTCGTCTCTGACATTTTCAACTAAGAGTAGGGTTAGGACCGATAATATCGAATAATGTTTCGTTCGTTCAATCATCGTTTCGACATTGATTACGATGTAACTAGGAATAGGAGTCGATACGACTAATGCCACGATTTATCGAATATCGATTTTAGGAGTAGGCCCCCTGACGATGAAAGAAGGTCGATAATTTTTCAACAGGATGGAGCACCTGCACATAGTACAAATGTTGTAATGAATTTCTTACGAAACAATTTTAATGGCTTAGTAGCCAATAATAATGCAACCCCTTGGCCTTCCAGATCCCCGGATCTCACTTCTTCCTATGGGGATCTGTCAAAGACCACATGTAATCTGAGAGAGTTCACAGCCTAGAAGAGTTACAAAATCGTGTACGTCGTGCAATTGCTACAATTACTCCGCAAATTTTAAGGAAAAATCATTTAGAAACTGTAAATAGTGCTCGTCATTCTTTTGCACAACGAGGATGTCACTTCGAGAATCTGCTTTATATACAAAATTTTGTACTTCTAAGAAATAAAATGTATGTAATACTCCCCGTATTTAATGTAAAATTTTTGGATATTTCTCGTTTTATTTTTAACAAGTTATTATTGTCATTTTACTCATTAAGTGAAGTACTTTCGATATCAGTTTAAACTGTAATAGTTACGGAATAATCGCCTGTGCATAGTTAACGATTACACTCGGTATACATATATCCCCTTATTCATAATGGTCCGCTAACTTAAAACAGCTGCTAAGGAGTGTTTTTTCTCATTCTGACTTAGGTAAATAGAAGAAGACAGAGTGAGAATTAGCAATGCTTTAAGTTAGCAGACTATTATGACTATTAGGGATAAACTTATACAGATATCATTAAAACAATTATTCGAATTAACACCTTGTTTCGTGGCTGTAATGATCAAAGTATTGTATAAGTTTATTAGAAGTGAAGTGAAGAAAGTGAAGAAGTGGACGCAAACACGAGACAAGAACATTCTGCTGTAGCAAGTAATTAATTATTGTGCAAAATGATTAAAAACGTCGTGTTATTTACACAATTGTGTAAATTTAAAAGGGACAATAACTTGAAATACGACACTCCATCCTTTTTAAGTTTAGATAAACTGTCATTTGTACAGCTTTTTACTGAACACTTGGTCATTTCGTGGCGTTGTATTCAAAGCGCGGTCGAAAAACAACTGAACGAAAACTCTGCCTAATCGACGTGTAGCCAGAGTTTTGCTTCAGACAATGATTGTGAAACTAGTTGTTTAATGTACGCCAATGGCAACAAGGTAATGTAGTAAAAATTATAATACGAATAAGAATATTAGGCGGTACTGCATTTTAATAGACAGGGAGCACCTACCACTAACTTGATGAATGTGTTTGTCGTCGAACGTCGTTGTTCGAAAATAAATTATCTATACTAATATATAAAGCTGCAGTGTTTGTTTGTTTGTTTGAACGCGCTAATCTCTGGTACTACTGGTCCGATTTGAATGATTCTTTCAGTGTTGGGTAGTCCATTTATCGAGGAAGGCTATAGGCTATGTTTTTTTTTCAAAATTAAGGATCCGTAATAAAATTGCTATTTTGTAACACAAGGTGTAAAATCGAAAACCTATTTTTGCGTGCGCTGCAAAAACTATTGACAATAGAACAAAATGATGTACAGGCTATAATATAGGCAATATTTTATTACTTATAATACTATCGCGTGAATTATACTTTATATGGCAAAACAACGTTTGCCGAATCAGCTAGTACTATTATATATACGATTTGAGACAATTTTTTTAAATTACAAAAATAAAACTGATAACAAAATTTTATGAACGATGCGGAACTCGTTTTATTTGTGTAATTAATCCCAGAAAAGAGGGTTATCACTTTCAAAAAAACAACAAATTGTTTAGATTTACAAGAACGACATCTCAAGTCAATTTCCTAATATCCAAATATTTGGGTTGAGCAGGTTATCAACTGTAAAGTAGATCCTATAGATGAAGCCACAACCTGAGAGTTGAACAAAGCATACAAGATTTTATGACGATACGTCACTTGAACGGTTGGCTCAGTTGGAAAGAGCGCTCGCACGGAATGCGAGGTCGCGGGTTCGAGTCCCGCATCGTTCATAAAAATTTGTTTTCAGTTTTATTTGTGTAATTAATCCCATAAGTGAGGGTTATCACTTTAAAAAAATACAACAAAAGGATTTTTTAAGTTTAAACAGCTGCTATTTTCCAGTACAAAAAACTGATTGCTTCTCATTTACGAACTGTTAAATTTTCTACGTATTTCGATATTTTTTATTAATTAAAAATGACTGTTATAGAATTAATATTTATTGTATAGTAATTTTTATAGAGACAGGGAGGACTACCAGTGGGAGGCGCCTTTGCACAGGATGCCGGCTAGATTATAGGTACCACAACGGCGCCTATTTCTGCCGTAAAGCAGTAATATTTTTATCTATACAAAGAAGCAATTAACATTGGAAATCTCTTTTGCCTGTTAAATTAATTTGGAATCGTCGTTTTTTACTTAATGGCTCAATCAGACCTCTCCGACAAAGGCAGTTGTAATTAAATCGTTCATTTTTATGAACGATTTAATATATGTAATTATGTTTATTTTTCAATCGTTTGCATTAACTTTACGTTATATCACATAAAGACTTTTTATATGCAACAATTTCACTATCTGTTCTTTACCAATTGAAATCCAAAAGTGGTATAATACAATCTCGCTGCTTCTTTTCTTTTCTTCTCTAATTTTTGCGTGTATTGTATTTGCAAATTTCGAATGAAAACTGTCAATTTACTATTGTATCTCAATCTCTCTTTTTGCAAGCATTATTGTGTTTCGGTCTGAAGGGTGCCGTAGCTAGTAAAATTACTGGCCAAATGAGACTTAACATCTTATGTCTCAAGATGACGAGGGCAATTGTAGTTCCGATCAGAATTTGTGGGTTTTTCAAATATCCTGATCGGCGCTGTATTGTAATATGCATTGCGTATCAATTACCATCAGCTGAACGTCCTGCTCGCCCCGTCCCTTATTTTCATTTAAAAAAAAAGGCAGAGGCAGTAATAATATTATCTTTTGGAATAAAATATGTTACTTCATTATCCAGAAATCAACACGGTAGTAGGTAGTATCCAACATAACAGGGTCAACAATTAACCTATAACCCACGGAACCCCACGCCAGTCCCGATCCCACGGCAGATGTGCACTGCAGGACACGCGCGATGACTCATTGACTTGCGCAGGCGCAGGTACAGTCGTGCGATAATGTGCTTAAATTACATTTTTATTTGAGATTATTGAAGTTATTCTTCTTTAGACGCGATATGAAGAAAATACGAGAGTGACATTTTAAGGCTTCATAAGATACATAATAGCTTTAAGGGTAAATGTATACACTTCTACAATAAAGTCCCAGCCACTGTTCAGGCATTATCTATAAATAAATTTAAATGTTTTATAAAAAAATGGCTCTGTCGTAAATCCTATTACTCCACTGCTGAATATCTAAATGATCGGACAGCCTGGGACTAGATTGTGATTATTTTATAGCGACTGTACAATATTGTATATTTTTATTGAAAAGAGCGCATAAAAAAAGAATGCTGGGAGAGTTTCTTGCGCCCCTTCTTCTCTCTCAGAGCGCCATTTGTTTCCGAAGAGGTAGTAGTATCTAGTAGCATAAAAAATGACATCAAAAATAATTCTAAAGGAATCAATTTTGAGAAAATAAATGCCTTTATGCCTTTAAGATTTCCTAATATTTTCTGACGTTTGCGTCATTCGTTATTTTGTTTTTTTTTTCGGTTTTTTCGCCCATTATTAGGACAGGCAAAGGGTTCAAGCCCATACAGCCGTATTCATTATTTAATGATTAATTATCAAAGCCATCTTTGCAAGATTTATACAAAATTGTCCTTTCTAAAAACGTAGAATAGCACGAGAAATAAATCATTTTAATGATTTATTCGAAGTAAAAACTTATATAACTTATAGCTTCTTGCGCACATTAGTACACACACACTTTTTTTTTCATCAAGTTTTACTTCAATTATTGTCCTCTTTTGAAAAAAAAAAACCAATCTTAACCATTCAACATTTACAAATACTCTATTTTTGTATAAATAAAGTGCCTTATGGAACTTTTTAACAGTGAACTTTTAAGTTGAAGTTTGATGAATTTTAACTTGAAATTAGTTGAATTGTTTTGAACGCTATGATTGTTTTATCGTTTTGTTAGCACATTTTTAGGGTTTCGTAGCCAAATGGTAAAAACTGAACCGTTATGGATTCGTCATGTCTGTCTGTCCGTCCGTCCGTATGTCACAGCACTTTTTTCCGAAACTATAAAACTATACTGTTGAAACTTGGTAAGTTGATGTATTATGTGAACCGCATTAAGATTTTTACACAAAAATATAAAAAAAAAAAAAACAATAAATTTTGGGGGTGTACCATACCCCATACTTAAAACTGAAACTCAAAAATTCAGTTTCGGACCATACCTGAATTTTTTGGTGTTTTTTTTTCTCATTTTACTAACTGTAAAATAAAAACGTAATTTATATATGTTCCGAAAAACATTTGAAAGACGTTTTAATTATTTATCTGACTAAAATTTTCAAAAATTCTAATCACGTAATTTTTCACCCCAATGGGTAGAGAGAGATACAATGTAAATTTTTTATTTGATTTTTTAGTTAGTAGTCAAAAAAATATTTCACACTTCAGAATTAAGTAATTAAGTCTTTCATTTCATATGAAGATTCTCACGATGTATATTATATAACACATTCCAGGTTTAAAACTATTAGCAAAACACATAATATTTTCCGTCGTGACTATTATCATACAATCTTATTAAGAAGGAAACATACTCGTATTTTAAACGAAGTAATTAAAATCATGAACTAAGGTGCTATGTGCACAATCATTCTTTATCTATTTACAAAGCATATTAGCATTTTATCGAGATGCAAAGTTAGCTCAAGGTGACGCTGATAAGAGAGTCATTTATATTGTTGAGGCTTTTGTCCAACTATGTTCCTTTGTATGAATTAACGAACATAAATTAATATAAATATTCGTAAGACATCGAATTATATTATAAAATATGCATTCGCATAAAGAAATAATTTTATATTCTTCCATGGGAAAATAAATTTATGTGTAAAAGCATATTTGATCAACATGGGTCAAAACTTACTCCCAGTAACCATGCTGCAATGGTTGCAATTTTTGTCCTGCTTCATCATTTCGACATCGCGATAGTCTTAAGTGTCATTGAAATTATTTGTAACGTCATAAATACTTAAGCCCAGAAAATATTAACTGGTTAGAATGGTAAAAATAATGCATAAATTAAAAAAAAGCATACTGAGAATTCACTCTTTTTATTCGGTTATCTTCGAACACACATACAACTCAAAATTTCTGAAGAAAAAAATAAACACAGATACCTAATGGTACATTTAGACAATCTCGCCCCATTAAAACACAATATCGAAAGACATCATTTTAGATCAACGCACTTCGACAACACCTCCCTAAAAGTCTCGCCTAGTATCGGAATACTGGGTCTCGATATCTCGAGCAATCGCTATATCCGGGGTCATTTGGATGGCAAAGGCAAATTGGCTTCGAAGAAGCTGAGTCTCATAAATAGAGCACAGCAATACTTTAAGCCGACCCATATCTAGCGCTCTAAAAAGTGCAGGTCTGATCGCAGAAAGAGTATTACTGTCTTCTCTGGTCACGCACCCTAGTATCAGCTCGAACCATAGAATCCAGTGCTCTGTGAACGGCCCGATTACCTGGCATCGCTTCATTGAATGTGTTCTACCCCATCCACCGAATTCCACCTTCGCATGACATGCAACAAAATAGAATATCATCCCCATCAGGATATGTGGTATTCCTACTTAGTTCAAGGAACTTTCTTCTACGTGCACCCAAGCTGTGGAATGAGCTTCCTTGTGCAGTTGGAACGATACGACATGAGTACCTTCAAAAAAAGCGCATACACCTTTGTTAAAGGCCGGCAACGCTCATGTGATTCCTCTGATGATGCAAGAAAATATGGGCGGCGGTGATCACCTAACGTCAAATGAGCCATGCACTCGTTTGTCCTCCTCTTCCATAAAAAAATTTCTGGTGGTGAAATTTGCCTGCTGTTATAAAAGCGAACAAATTGTCTGAACACTCCCAGTTGTATATTAAGTACTCTATGCAATGCCAAAGAATCAAGCCGATCGGAGTAGACTTCGAGATCGTCGATGATGACTTGAGTCGGTCTTGGCTTTTATCCGTCAAATGGAAGGAACTGGCACTTATAATAACACAAGCTAACATTTTCACCAATTTTTTTATTTATTTTGTAACTTTTGAGTAATTTCTATTTAGACTCAAAGTCTAAATAGAAATTACTCAAAAGTTAATCGAGGAAAATAATACCCTGGCCGGTCATTAATGTAAACACAAGATATTTACTTACGTTATTAATTGTTTTTGTCCAGTATAAGGGATGTGGCCGTTGCCATGCAACGTAAACCTCAACAATTAAACCAACATCAATTAAAGCCTTGCGTACATCCCTGCCGAAACATAATATTTATAGTTTAAATTATCAACTATACTCAATCAAGGTTGATAGTATATCATTGTTATAGTATTTATTTTAAATTTATTTTTCTGCTTGAGATAGATATATTATACAAATGTCGTATCGTTTTATTTTCCTTAATTTTTTTTCTTTAATGAAAATAACGAACGAGACGAGCAGGACCTTCATTTGATACGCCATGCCCATTACAATGCAGTGCCGCTCAGGATTCTTCAAAAACAAAATAATTCTGAGCAGCACTACAATTGCGCTCGTCACATTGAGATATATGTTGTTAAGTAGCATTTGCCCAGTAATTTCACTAGCTACGGCACCCTTCAGAGCGAAACACAGTAATGCTTACACATTACTGCTTCACGGCAGAAACAGACGCCGTTGTGGTACCCATAATCTAGCCGGCATCCTATGCAAAGGAGCCTCCCACTGTAAACGACATAACAGCCTGTAGAAAAAATAAAAAAAAATAACTTAGTGCCTTGTGCACTACGTTTTTTTTTTAATGACAGGAGGGTGTACAAAAATATAAATTTATTTAATTTTAAATGTTGTAGGAATGTATGTTTGTTTAAAAATATATGTGGAAGTAACTGGAAAAATCAAATAACATATTACTAAATTATCCTGCGATAAAAAAAGTACTTAATTATTGCAATTCTTATACATGGACTCATTGGACTGTAATATAAAAAAATGGCGAACATTTAAAGGCCCCTATATGTAAGTTATTAAAGAGGGGTGAATTTGCCGATAAAAATGCTTGAAAATCTAAATTATTGATTATTATCAAATATACGAATTCTCGAATATTAGAGTTGCCATCTTTTATCAAATTACTTTGTAATTGGTTTCAGCTAGCACAGACCAGAGAAGACTGGCAATACTTGGAGTGTGCCTTCTCCTGTAGAAGGGGTTCTTGCAAACATAAACTCAAACATAAAGAAAAATAATACTTTAAGTACCAACAATTACACAAATAAAATTTGAAAAACAAAATTTTATGAACGATGCGGGACTCGAACCCACGACCTCCGGCCGCGGCGTTCCGTGCCGGTGCTCTAACCAACTGAGCGTTGAACAAAGCATACAAGATTTTATAACGATGC